>PVIY010006725.1:0-85876 GCA_004026745.1 Myrmecophaga tridactyla | reverse complement strand
CTCACCAGAGAGGCCTTTAATGTCCATACATTAGCAGAAGTCTTTGCAGAGATAATTTATGCATTTTCTATAAAGTCCTTGGAAATTCCTCCAGCCTAAAACAGACTTTCTATATCATTATGAAAGTATATTTGAAAAGGGAAAAATATAAAGCATATTTTAACTGTTAGCTTGTTTTATAACTTTTAAATATGGAGACATATTGTATGTGGGCTTCAATGCCTACTCCTTTCCTAGATCTTGCAAATATTAGGGACAGGCAGAGTCATAACATATATATTGAGCCAGTTTCTCATGAACTTGTATGTTGCTTTAAAGCATCTTTTACACATAGATCTTGTCTGACATTAATATAAAATTGAATGTATAGATAACTAACATTTACAAAAATAATTGCTTTTTTTGAATAACTCCATGATCATGAAAATGTTTTTATTTTATTTGAAACTTTTATTTACAGGAAAATAAATTAGCAACTCTAATTTATTTCATGAACTGTCACTGAACTACTCTGAACTGAACACCATGTATACAGCTTAAACAAGATGGAAAGTGTTCTTATTTTCAGAGCTTTCAGTTTACAGGGAAAACCAAAAATAAGTGTAAATGTTGATGAACATAAAAATAGAGTAATTGGTTCTAAATGAAAATTTTTAAGTTTAATATACAAGGTTATGGAGTGACTGGCTTCTTGGGTGACCATGGAAACTTTCAGAGAAGTTGACATTTGGAGGTGACCCAAATCACTAGAATGTCTGGCCTTGGAAAAATCAGAAGATCAGGGAAGGGATCATTTCAGGGGAAGGTACTGTATTAGGGTTTTCTAGAGAAACAGAATCAACAGGGAACGTTGCAAATATAAAATTTATAAAAGTGTCTCACGTGACCGCTGGAACGCAGAGTCCAAAATCCACAGGGCAGGCTACGAAGCCGACTACTCCGATGGAGGGTCTGGATGAACTCCACAGGAGAGGCTCACCAGCCGAAGCAGGAATGGAACCTGTCTCCTCTGAGTCCTCCTTAAAAGGCTTCTGGTGATTAGGTTTAGCATCACTAATTTCAGAAGACTCTCCCCTTTGGCTGATTACAAATGGAATCAGCTGTGGATACAGCTGACGTGCTCATGACCTAATCCTATGAAATGTCCTCATTGCAACAGACAGGCCAGCGCTTGCCCAATCAGATAAACAGGTACCACAACTTGGCCAAGTTGACATGTGTCCCTAACCATGACAGGTACAGTAAGTAAAAAGTCCTAAAGTGGAATTGACTGATTTCA
The DNA here is from genome assembly GCA_004026745.1 of Myrmecophaga tridactyla. Lineage (NCBI taxonomy): Eukaryota > Metazoa > Chordata > Mammalia > Pilosa > Myrmecophagidae > Myrmecophaga > Myrmecophaga tridactyla. Next base: position 84,597 of record PVIY010006725.1, on the reverse strand, counting down.
AGAAAGAATGAGAAGGTCAGTTGGATGACGGGGACAAAGGAGTAATCAGGGCCCAGGTCACACATGGCCACCTAAGTCAGATTGTAGAGTTTGGGTTTGATTCTAGGGTGAAAGGAACCCACTAACAGTTTTTAATTAGAGAAATGATGTGAACTGATTTACATTTTTAAAAGATCATCCTTGATATAAAATAGAGAATGGATTGTACTGGGGGGTAGACAAAAAGGGAAATCCTGACAATATTTAGTGGTGCTTCAAACCATACTGTGGTGGTTGAGTAGGAAACAAGTGAATTAACTGAAGTATGTTTTACAGGTGAGGTGGCAGGCCATGTTAATGGAGTGAATGTTTGCTGTAGAAAGGGCACAATGCAAAAAAAAAAAAAAACTGATTTGGCTGTTGGTTTGAGCAACTACGTAGATGGTGGGTCCATTTATTTACAGAGATGGAAAAATAGTAAATTAGTAATTCAATGAAATTCGTGTTCTTCTTCACCAACACACAATACTAATATGGCCATCCTCTCCCCTCAATCCCTCAGTTGATCTTCTGAAACACCTTCCTACCATTATTCCTACTCTTACTAGCATAAAACCTGAGTATCCCTCTTGAGTTTCTTCAACTTTCTCCTGAAATGTCCAAGAAATAAAATTCAGCGATTACACAGTTCAAAAAGGAATCAATCTTATTTTGAATAGCCTGGCAGGAGAGGGTGTGTAGAGACTGTAAATCTGTTTCTTGAACATGTTCTGTTATTTCTTGTTGCAACATTATGTAACCATTAAAGACCCATGATAGATCCCTCTGTTACTATCATGCTCTAGTGATGCTCAAAGCTTGGACATAAATGATTCTTATTGCGTCACATTGCTATTGAGTCCTAAAGGGTTCAGATACTTAGCCGCATCCAAGGGTGAATCAAGCTTTCACACATATTTTCCTAGTTTAGAATCCTGTGCGCTTGGGTTGTAGTCTTATCCCCCACCTTCACAAAAATGTGCTTTCGCAAATTCACCTTGGCACATATTATTACGAACAACCTCTCAAAACAGGAACAGTAAAGTTTCACCCTTCACCGGACTCACTCAAGTTACATTCTATGATTCTGAGAACACCAGCTAATAAAAAGAAATAGTTTCTCAGCTTACCAAGAAAAAAAAAAAAGTGTCTCACCAGGCACCCAGTATAATTCCCATTACTTAACAAGCATCTATTACACATAATAAGCCTCATTCTAAACATAACAGCTTTCCTTAATATGTTGAATGATACAAGTTATATTTATCGGGTCAGGTTGCAATTTGAGTATCAGATATATCTGCTTCTGTGTATACTATGTTGGTTTCATTTTTGATACTTTTCTGTATTTACAAGAAACATTTTATCTATCAAGGTATGTTATCTGCTATGAATGAATAATAGTCTCTCTCTCTCTCTATGTATGTATATATATATATATATGTAAATGCAATTTTATAGGGATATATTCTATATTCACCTACCGTATAATCATCCAAATTTTACAGTCACTGCCTCACAGTAAATATATTATGCAATCAATAAATATATTATGTTTTAAAAGCACTCAAGGAGGACTTTGTGCATCTTTTAGGATATTGTCCAAATGCTTGATTTATATTTTGGTAAAATATGAAAGAACAGAATTTTGTAAACAATATATATATGTGTTTCAGAGGGTACTTAGTGTTATGAATTTTATCTAATTGAAAAGAAATCTGTGTTCATTGCAGCTTCTTGTACTATAGTTTTGTAATATCATAACTGCCTATTATAAACAAAAGGCAGAGCCATAACTCTTACGTGATGATTTGTGCACATTTTGAGTTGTTTAAAGTTGAGTGAAATGGATCTGGATTAAAGTGGATAAGTAGTGTAGACATTCCCCTAGATACTAATGGGCACGCAGAAAGTGTCTTTGTGTCTTGAATTGTTTCAGGGAATCCCTTTGGGAAATTGATAAACAATATTCATCACTTCAAGAACAGTACCTTCTTTTTCTAAGGTAATAGGGAGATAAGACTGCTGTGAATAAAATATTGTTTTCTTTCTTATGGCAAGAAGCTAGAGATTCAGAGCACCAAAGTCCCATTTAGAGAAAAAAAATAAGAGAAAAATGAGTAAAAGCTTTGTTACGGCATATAAAAGTATACGATCCTAAAAGAGAAATGGGTGCATGCTCATGAATAAATTTGTTGTGACCCTGAAGGTGAAAAAGCAATTTCTGACCCTAACTTAATGTCTTTGATTGGTAGCCTTTGCATTAGTCTTAGAAAAAGCTTTATTTCCTTGACCAGGCAGCATCTTTTCACAATTCAAAACCAGAGAAAATAATAAATTTATTTCAAAGACCTAACCTTTTATTTTCCACTGCATTTTAAACATTGTTTTTTCCCCCTTGAGCCTTCTTATTGCCTTTTTCTCCCCCCCCAATCTGTATACCTCTAGGGACTTTTAGCTTTATTTTATAATTTTACAAGGAAAGAGTAAGGGTTGGGGGTTCATTGCAACTCAACTGAACCTTAGTTATTGATTTACTGATCATCCCAAATAATCTTTGGTGATACATATACAAATATACACATACTCCATAATTACATATATATTGCAATTCACATTTTCATGTAATTTGTAAATCGTTGACTGATTATGTAGATGCAGCATTTCTGTTATTATGCAGCATGAACTCATGAACTTCATAAATACATAACATTTCAATAGTGTGCTCTATTATAGATATTATGGATGAAAATTTGGTTTGGAAGTTTAAGAAACTGTACCTTCAAAAATGAGTGAAGCTGCATACTATTAAAGGACATATAACCATTTAAGCAAGCTAGTGTTTCATTTACTGATGCTCTAAGGATCTTTGTTTGCAGAGTTTTAAGAAGTTTCCTGGGGACTATATGCTTATGATTATAGAAATTTAGGGTACCCTGGATTAAATGCTGAAAAGGAAGGTTTTCTCTGAGCTTTTCATCTTTAATATGCAATGTGAATCACCAAGAAGGAGCTAGAATATGCATTATTTGCTAATCTGATTGGATCAGATACCTGTTAATACTTCCCAGAAAAGTGTTTTATAGGAGACTAGTTTTTGAAAGCCTGTTGTTATTTGAAATTTTTATCTTGTGTGAAGTTCCTTTATTGGGTATTATGTGTCTTTGTTTTTAATGTATGTTGAGTAAAAATTTGGGAAAGGGAAATAATAAAAAAAACATATTTTGGTCTTAAAAATTGCTACACTCAGATCCATGATCTTCTTGGCTTGCTTTTTAAACTTTTCTCTTTAAATTATTTTAATATGATATAAATTGTGGCAGAAATTGTTACCTGGAAATGAGTATTTAATTATACATGTGACCACTTGCCTGAGGAAAAGGTAAATGTTCTTTTAAGAAGTGATAATCAGATCAATGAATAAGATTGTCAAATTGCAATAGGATTTGCTCAGGACTTTTTCCTAAAGCCCAGAGGAGTCTCAATGAGGATAAAGCACAGGCAGGTCTCAAATTCTTCTTTAAGAACATTACTCAAATGGCAAATTCAAGATAGCTTATAAAATACTAGTTAAAAAAAGTACCGCTTTGGTGTCTAGATGATAGCTAGTATGAGTTATGATTCTGGTGATTGAATTACATGATGACTATTCTATATCACAAAATTGTGGTTTATGTGTGTGATGTTTATGACAATCTAACTATAAGCTTGGTGTCTTCTAATCTATCCTGCATTCCACTGCTATACTAGGCTTTTGGAAAGATATGCTTGGTGCCCCAAGTTTTCCATCTTCTACTCTTTGCTGTTGATAGGAGAAAAGTGAAAAACATTAAAAAAATCTCTTTGAAGTGACTCTGAAACGACATTCCTGCTCCTTCCTATTGAAATACTACTTTGATTCCCAAATTCCTTTATTCTTGATGTCCTCTGGGAACTGTATTTCCAAATGAAATACCTCTATTCAAAACACTAGTATTGATAATAACAAGGATAAATATGGCAAGTATGGTGTGTAAGACATTATGGTTTATGATTAAGATATAACTAAATGCGGGGTTTCAATTTCCAGTATTATAGTAAACTACATACTTTGAAAATCAATCTGCTATAACTATGCTGAAGGTGTTGGGTAAGGAACCTTTGAACATGAGTCACTGAGCCTACAAGAAAATGGGGAATCCTCCCAGCCCCCCAATTTGATGTAAAAATTGAACGGCAGACTAGTAATGAAACTCAGAAGTTGACTTTGTCTTGAGGGAATTTATTGATACTTGATGACATTCATCTCTCATTTTGAGAGTCACGTAAGTCTCAGAGAGTAGGACGAAAAGTCTAATGTCTTTCTGATGTTGAAAGTATGAGATCGTCATACAGCTTGAATTTCAAAGAGTTCTAAACTCAGCATAAGGAAAAATGAAGCATAAACTCATAAACTAACTACACAGAGTGAATGGGTCACCAAGAAAACTTAAATATCTCTAAAAGGAAATATGACATTGAGGGATATAATGTGTAGATAAACTAATAACCAAAAACAGGTTAAAACTCTTCTAAAGGTGCATTCACAACATCTTTGTGGTCAAAATGCCTCAAATTGAGAATTTATTTTAAAAACACCAAAGACTTCCAGTATTCCAAGAACATGGTAAGATAAAATTTAGATCCTTTCTGAGTGATTGTACTTTCAAAGCAGTCTTCAAAGAATTGTCATGGGTAAAATTCTAAGGGAGAGGATGTTCAAATTTAAAAATCACAAACATCTTAATTTGCACAAGATATTAGAATTATCAGATTTAGACTACAATGTATTTAATGTGTTTAAAACTAAAAGAGAATAAAAATAAGTGTAGCAAATAATATGCTGTATGAAGTGCCAAGTATCTTTGAAAAAAGAAATTATAACTACAAGAAAAGCACAATAGAAGAAAAACTTAATGATGGATTTAATATAATTTGATACAGAGAAAGAGAGGATTAGGAAAGGAAGCTAGGACCCAAAAATTACCCAGTTGGTAGAACAAAGATTAAAAAGATTTATAAATGAATGGAAGATTAATATATGGAGTATAAAAGACATTTATCTGATTGAAATTCCAGAATAAGAACATGGCATGATTCAAGAATTCAAGAATCCCAACACATCCTAAGCAGAATTAATGAAAGGAAATTCATACATAGACACACAATTGTGAACCTTTAGAACATCAAATTCAGAAAGATGATCTTAAAGAAAGGAGTGCCAGACTGCAAGTTGGTAGGAAAACATCACCAGCCAGAAATGTAGATTTGTACCTTTACAGTGTTGCTAGTTGAGTAAAACTATCAACCCAGAAATATAAATTCAGTAAAAGTATCTTTTAATATTGAAGGAAAATTAAACATATTTTTGGACAGAACAAACAACTTTAGGGAGTTTACCACCACATGCCTTGTATCAGTTAGCTCTTGCTGCATAATAAACCTCTCCAAAACATTCAACCTAATGTGTGTAAGCTGAAACGATTCTATTTTAAAGTTTGGGCATTGACTGTATCTGAGACCATGGAGTGGTCTGTTTCCAGATTCAGTTTTTCAGGTCTACTGGGGCAGTTCTGCTTCACGTGCATCTTTTCTAAGATCTACAGGCATGTCCTTATCATGGCCATAACAGAAAGGTGAGAGGGTGAACCACTACCATAAGCTCAAGACTTTGTTGGTATCACATCTGCATTTGGGCAATGAAAGTCACATATTCAAGTCTAATAAAAGTGTTGGGCTCCGTCCATAATAAAAGGGGAAAAGAAGTGAATATTTGTAAACAATCATCCAAAACTATCATGCATCCTTACTGTAGGTAATTTTCAAGAATTTTCTTTAGAAAGTCAGTAATTTAGGCCAGACAAAAAGTCTGAGATGAAAATAATGATGAAATAATAAAAGAAAGTTAGGTTTCTTACGTTGAAATAAAAAACAATTCAGCTACACACTGTTTGAAACTGATATTCCTAAAGTATGAACACAGATAGTTTGAAAGAGCAAATCTATACTAGAAATATGCACAAGAATTTTCATAGCAGCAATATTCTTTGTAAGAGCAAAAAAGCAAAAATGACTCAATATTCATAATCGGGAATATGGGCAAATTGTGTTACATTTGCCCAGAGAAAACTATACAAAAATGTAAATGAATATACCAAGCCATCACGTGTAAACCTGGATGACTCTCAGAAACATAATATGTATTAGTGAGGGTTCTTTAAAGAAATAGAACCAACAAGAGACATTTGCAAATACGAAACTTTTGAAAATGTCTCAGGCAACCATGGGGATCCACAAGTCTAAAATTTTTAGGGCAGGCTGCAAGTCTGGCATCTCTGATGAAGGGTCTCGCTGAACTCCACAGGAGAGGCTGGCTGTCTGAAGAAGCAGTGAAAACTCTCTCTTCTCCCTTAAAAGTCTTCAGCTGATTGAAGCACAGCCAACTGTTTGGATCCTCCCCTTTGTGGAAGACATGCCCTTAGTTCATCATAGATGTAATGAGTCACAGAGGCAATCAACTGACTGATGATTTAATAAGCCAGGCTTCTGGTTTATCAACCAGCCACGAAATATCCTTGCAACAGCTAGGTCAGGGCTTGCCTGACCAGACAGCTGGGCACTATCACCTGGCCAAGTTAACACCTGAACCTGACCATCACATAATTCATAGCAAAAAAAAAAAAAAAATCATTAGAGAACCCATTCTGTTTCATTTATATAATGCGTGATGGCATTTATATAAATTCAAAAAGGAGTATACATATATAGCTACAATAGGAGTTCATCCATATATGGTATTATGAAAACAAGCAAGGGAATGATAAACATGAAATTCAGAATAGTAATTGCATCTGGGATGGAGGGAAAGGGTGAGATGGGGGAAGGGCATAGGGAGGCTTCAAATGTATTGATAATGTACTATTTCTTACACTGAGTGGTGATTACACTGATCTTCATTTTAAATTGTTTTCATTGCATTGTAGATAAATGTGTATACATTTCAATATCTAATAAAAACCAAAAAGAGAAAAACTAATGAATGGAGAAATTGCATTTCAGCCCTCAATTAGCTTGGAAAATAGCAAGACAATAAATTAGCAAGTTATTACACTTCATCTTCACAACAGACTTAATAGTTAGTGTTTTCATTATATTCAGCTGATTAGAAAATGAGGTGAACTTAAGTCATTTGACTACTGATCACAGCTCTGATTTGAAGCAGGTTCAACCACAGGATTCATTTACCATAGATCACTTTGTCTTGGGACGTCTATCCTTCAATCTGCTCAGTTTAACACTGTCTTTTGTCCTATATTGCTTGTTCATTGCCTCCCCTATTAGGTTACAAATCCTTCAAGAGCACAGAGCTTTTTCTGTGGGTAGCCTAACATTTTTTACTTAAATTATTTCCATTCACCTATCCATATTCATAATAGTGCTCCAGAATTCTAACACACACACACACACACACACACACACACAGAAACACATACATACAAATTACTCATTATTTAAAATCTGCAAATATTATAAAGTACATAATGATCATGTGCATATGGGCAATATACTATTTATTATATCTTTTATTCCTTCATGAATCATACATTCTATACATTAGAGCAGTTCTCAGAGATAAAGTAGTCTTTATTATCATAATCCCATAAACAGCGGAAAAGAAAAGAAAGCTCATTATAATTAAAACTCAAAATGAAAAAAGATAAAACTCTGATGTTTTGGGTCTTCAGATATATCTTTCTACTTTTTAATATAACTCATAATAAATTGTGGCTTCAAAACTAGGAGAAAGTCACTATTTCCTCAAGACATTTCACTTCAGTGGTGAGGATGGGATTTAGAACTCTGGTTCAACATCCATCTCAAGAACATTTTCACTGGTTGGGCTCAAGCAAGGATGGCAGCTGCCTATATGCTGAGATTTTAGGTGCAGTTATAATATGTCTGAGAGATGATTGCAGGGACCTCCTGTGACAAGGCTCCTGCTGTCTGCTCAAAGTTGTCTTAAAAGCCTCTTATGCATACTCTACTGAAGTAATTGGAGATTCCTAGCACTAGAATCACTCCTGCAGATTTAACATCAGAGGGAGGGACATCACTATCAGAGTTTTCGTTAAAATTAGGGTGAACGTCTAATTTATTATCCAAATTGCAACACTTTTGAGAGTGAAAAATAGTTATCGATAATTTTCCCAAAACGTTATTACCCATGGGACTTCTAATATCCTAGTTAAAAATGTACCAGTTTTCTTCTAGTTTGCTCTCATTAGAACATCAACAAAGATCCTATGACTGGGTATCATCTTTGAAGGACTAGACAGTAAGGGAGGTTTTCCTGTTTGGTTTTACTTAAGCTTCCTTGAGAATCCTTTAATTAAATCATTCAACTTGTGGTACCTGTTTTCATTTGAAATTATTTAATAAGGAAATTGTGTGTACTTGTGTGTGTGTGTGTGCCAAGTAAAGCATTATACAACTCTTCAATATATTGCATAATTGGTTGCATTTTTCACAAGGCTTTGCTAAAATCTGCTCAAAGTAAGCATTGTCAAGGTGAATGTTAACAAATGTTTATCTGGGAAAAGGAATTATTTTCATATGTTCATATAAACAAATGATACATTATATCAATGAAGGATGTTTCAACCCAAGACAGGAATCACAGGTATATGAGTGGAGAGACAACGTGTCCAATCATTTGACCTGGTGTTTTTGTTTCTTTCTCTTTCATTGTAGCATCGATTGCATCAACCTGCAATGATCCAGGGATGCCTCAAAATGGTACCCGCTATGGTGATAGCAGAGACCCTGGAGATACGATTACATTCCAGTGTGACCCTGGGTACCAGCTCCAAGGACAGGCTAAAATCACTTGCGTGCAATTGAATAACCGATTTTTTTGGCAACCAGACCCCCCTACATGCATAGGTATTATGTAATAGAAAATAAAAATTTTTTATTTGGAAATGAATGCATGCTATCATTAAAAATGCTCTGTAGATATATTATTTCTTCAGAAATATTTCTCAAGAGTGTCCTACATGGGGCGGCTGCCGTGGCTCAGCAGGCAGATCTCCGACCTGCCGTGCTGGAGGTCTGGAGTTCGATCCCTGGTGCCTCCTGCCCATATGCAAATTAAAAAAAAAAAAGAGTGTCCTACATGCACTCCCGGTCTCTGAGACTATATTTGAAATTTTATTACAATATTTGGACATTTATTTTATTAGTGAAATGCAAAAAGTAGTTTACTTAATGTTACAGTAATTGACCTTTAACATTTCCTATCCTCAACAAATCTTATAAGAATATGGGCCAATCAAATTACTACAATGTAAAATTCTGTATAGTGGAAACTCCTAACCTTACCATTTCTATTCTCATTTTTAATATAGAAGTATGCCCTTAAGCAAAACCTACTCACTAACAAATACTTTCTTTTCGTTTTGTTTTGTTTTTTGGCATGGGCAGGCACGGTGAAGTGAACCTGCTTTATTTTAGATGTCTTTTCTATAATACCAGGATTCTTAAAATGAATCCTGAAAATAAGAAATTATATTGTTAATATCAAAATGATTAAAAAGAGAAACATGGGTGGCTGCCGTGGCTCAGCAGGCAGAGCTCCGACCTGCCATGCTGGAGGTCTGGAGTTCGATCCCTGGTGCCTCCTGCCCATATGCAAATTAAAAAAAGAAAAAAAAAAAGAGAGAGAAACATTTCTGAAATTCATTAGAAGTTTCTAGTTTGACCTTATTAAAAGACCATTGTATTAAAAGGTTATGGTATTAAAAACAATAGCAATCATTTTTTCAGACTTTGGGTCTGAATAGCGATCCAAGATTTCTATCACAAATATGGTTTTAAGGAAACAAATACTTCTTATATAAAAATAGCAATTACATGCAAGTTGTCTCTTCATTCGATTAAATATTTCACCATAAAATACTTATTTAGAATATTTCATTTTAATTTAAAAGAGAAACACTAATAAAATTTATTATCTAATGAACTGTTGCATTTTAATTTGCACTTACTAGCAATCTGTTTGAAAAAAAGTGTAAAATTTAATTGTTCTGTGAAGAGAGGAAGTGAAAAGGAAATAATATGCATGTAGTTAATGGGTCATTTTGCATAAGGTGACCTTGAGGGGATTTTGCAATTTAAAATGATTTTTATTGTGATATACACAGCAGTTTGGAAATTCTCAGTGGTCCCATAGAGCTATGATACGCAGCTTTCAACTTCTTCCAAGGTATTTATAGTATTCTGAAGATAGATGAGATTTGATAGCTCTGCTTATTAGCATTCTCAGCCTTGTCAGAGAGCTATCCATGTTTATTTAATGTTTTGTGCTGCATTTACATTTTATAACTTTTGTGAGCGTAGTCGTGCATTTTATTTTAAGCTGAGTCATCAAGAGACTTGCAAGATTTTTGCATGCTTCTTTTTTGAAATGGAGTAATTACCTATAAATGCAACAATCATTTTAAACTATTGGCCTATTTTAAAGTAGGAATGGCCCTCCTCCCCATGCCACCCCCACCTTCATACCCCTGCCATTTACCTTTTATTCAAGGTCATGGAGGAATATATTAAAAACTCATATAACTTCAAGTTAATCTCTTAGACATTATTTCTCACTTTACATTAATTTAAACAATTGTAAAATTTGACCATTTTCCCAACCAATCTATAGTCTTTTGTTAGTTAATTTATTAGTTACCTAATTTTGACCAGCAACTGAATAATCAGATCTGTAGAAAAGAAAATAAATAGCACTTCAGCTGTCTTGAGCATCAGCTGCAAGGACAAACTAAAATCCTTGTGTGCGATTGAATAACCACTTCTTTAGCAACCAGACCCACCTATATCCATAGGTTTTACATCACAGAAAAAATGGACAATTTATATTGGGGACTAAATGAACATCATCTCTTCATTAGAATTGCAAATGTATTATTTTTTTTCAGATTTGAGGTTCATGATCTCTGTAAGAAACTTCCCTGCATCCAAATATTTTGCAAGCTCTCTAATTAAAAATCTAGTGACGCTAACGGGAGAACCAGGTTCAATTCCCAAAAGATGCACCTCAAAAAAAAAAAAATCCTAATGATGCTAAAATGAAGAATACCAGACCAAAAGAGAGAACACACAAGGCAAGACAGTGCTACATAATTCCACTTTAATGCTTTTAAATAGCCTCATTTGAAAGGGCCTCTTGGGATCTGTTTGAATAAGGCAAGATTTCCCCTTTGTTTCTTTCAAATCAATATTTAAATCTTGTCTCTGATCTCTTCCTGCTGGCAACACCCTGTAGCCAGTGCCCTGAATCTGTCATTTTTCATCTTTCAAAAGCTGCATGGAGTAGAATCTTCTCAGATCTTTAAGTGCCTTCTTCCTCTGTATTATCACTATCTCCCCAATGTGTCTGTGCTCCTTATGCCTAACACAGCCAGCATCTACCATTAATTCTAGGAGAAGTATTGTCCTCTGAAAGTCTATAAAACAATTGTTTCCGCATAGTTGAATAAAATAGCATTGCATAATAAGGGGAATATGGTCTTAATGATTTTATGAAAATTGCATCATATTACTTTTATTGCGAGAATTATCTGTATTTATTATAATTTTTTCCTGTAATGTTATTCTGAGTTTCTTTTGATCAGATTTTAAAATTATAATACAAAAATAATATGCTGGATATTAGCTAAAATGTTCATATGAAAATACCATTTTCAGGAAAATTAAATATGTACTTAAAGACACATCCATCACAGAAAATTGTAAAGCATGTATCTTGACCATATTTACATATGCCTTCATCTCATTTACCAAAAAATCATCTTTTATGGAAAAGAATCACTGATTAGGGCATTTTCCTCTCTACTTATTTATTTTTTTCTAATAGCATATATGATAATAAAGTGAAAGAAAAATCGTAGTAAAGGAAGAATAATATACTTTAATGGGGGGATGAATATTACTTTTTGAAAACGACTTGGTGACTAATCATAGCATTTGATATGAAGAGTCTTTAATAATAACATATTTAAACATATAACTAATGTGTGTGTACCTAACAATTTTCCAGTGCTTTAAACTTTCCATGAGATATGAATTGTAAGAGAACTCTTAATTAACAAATGTAACAGTTCAAAACATTTTGAGGTTCAAGAGCAGAAACTGACTTACTTTTTAACAGCATTGAGCTCACAGTTATCATCTTACTGATATTAGTGTAAATATATTCCATTCAAAATTGATGAATGAAAAAAACTAAATTGCAATTGCCATGTAAAATTATTGATTCTAATAATAATATATTAAGCACTGTGATCAAAATATATTTTTAGAGCTTAATATTTCAGCTTGGTCCTTTACTGAATATAACTTAAATGTCTCTTAAAGACACTGTGATTATTCTCAAATATGAAGAAAATAATGCAAACCCTACATACGATTGCGGATTGTGAAAAGATACATGATATAACGTGTTCATTCAGCAAACATTTCCTGAGACTTATTATGTAAGGGACTGTGCTAGGCTTTGGAGGTAAAAGAATGAACAAAGGTTAGATGATGATTACACCATGTGAAGCAGACTTTCCAGGAAAACTAGGCAATGATTTCATAAACCCAGAAAAATGACAAAGGAATTAACATGACCATAAAATGATGTTCATAGTGATGCTTTTTGTTCCCCTGTGATTTTGTATGTATGTATGTATGTGTGTGTTTTGCAGACTACAGGAGATTAAAAGAGTCTGATTATTTTAATTGGGTAACGTTTAAGATTATAGGAAACAATTTATGTTTGTCAGAAATTTGAAAATCCTCCCTAAATAGGGGGTGATAAATTATATAAAATGCATTAGTAATTGCATGAAAAATGTACAGGCTTCCTGGGACTTAAAATTTCATCTAGATATTTACTGTTGAGAGGAAAATTACAAATGAATGAGCCTTTTTTTTTTCCAGAAGAATTCTGTGATGTTTCATTTCACATTGACCAGCATTTTTCACCCTCCTAACATTTCCTCTTCCCTGACAGCTGCATGTGGAGGGAATCTGACCGGTCCAGAAGGTGTTATCTTATCTCCTAACTACCCACAACCATATCCTCCTGGAAAAGAATGTGACTGGAGAATAAAAGTAAATCCAGACTTTGTCATTGCCCTGATATTTAAAAGGTACCATATCTTGTAGAATACCTTTTTACTAGGATCTTAAAAATCATTTCATTTCTCACTTCATATAGTTTCCAATTTTGTTTCTAAGTCCTAGATTTTGTGCTTAACAGATACAACATCAGGCTGCAAAATGACATGAATGGAGATACGTTATTATGCCTTGGGGCATTCTACTTGCGCTGGGGTACACATGATGTGCAAAGAATTACTTTTAAATAGTATTTATCCTGCACATGGTGTATTCCATATGAGAAGGCTTGATTTACATAATATTCAAGAAAAGTAATAAAATAAGTGATATAGATAACACTTAATATAATTTTACATTAATGTCTCATATTTCCGTATATATGTGATAGCTAATTCATCTCCATAGCATATACTGTGGGACAATCCCAAGATTAGTACTGTTTTATTATTAGGGTAGTAATGATTGATAGAACTTTGAAAATGAGAACTCCCCCAAATTTGATTGATTTTTAAGTTTGAATTACTAGACATCAATCTTTAAAAATATGCTAACAACCTCCTGCTACTGTAGATAAAAAATGTTCATTATCTCATTTATTTTATTTTTTTAATTTCTAAAAATGTATCATATTTGCCATCTATATTAGACTTATCATATTACCATATATAATTACATTTTGTCAAATCCTAAAGTCATTCCCAAATTTATATTTTGGTTTTTGAGTGAAATGAATGTGATATATTAAAAGATGAGTTCTAGAAACTGTTCTATTGATATCTTGCCTATACAGGGCAAAGTGTTCCTTTGTTTACCTGCCATTTGAACAAGTTTTCTTTTATTAAGAAGTTTATATCCACATCCAAGTCCCAGATACAGTTGTTTACTTTCTCTTTCTTCTCCTGATGTGCTTTTAAACCTCTAAGACCTTCAATTTCTGTGATTGTGTTTTCATCTTTCCTGGAACTTTTTAAAAAAACTTTTTAACTTTTTTTATTATGAAATATATATACAAAAAAGCAATAAATTTCCAAGTACATTTTCACAAGTAGTTATATAGAACAGATTTTAAAGATTGGTATGGGTTACACATCTACAATTTTTTGTTCTTTCTTCTAGCTGCTCCAAGATACTGGGGAACAAAAGAAATAGCAATATAATGATTCAGCAGTCATACTCTATTTATTAGATCCTATTTTCTCTGTTATACTCCTCCTCTTTTCTTTTTCTTTTTTGTGATACGTAACATATATACAAAAAAGCAATAAATTTCAAAGCATAGCGTAACAGTTATAGAACAAATTTCAGAGTTTGGATTGGGTTATAATTTCACGATTTTAGGTTTTTACTTCTAGTTGCTCTAAGGTACTGGAGACTAAAAGAAATATCAGTATAATGATTCAGCAATCATACTCATCTGTTAAACCCTATCTTTGTTTATATAACTCCATCATCACCTTTGATCTTTCTTCCACTCTTTATGGGTATTTGGGCTATGCCCATTCTAACTTTTGCATGTTGGAAGGCGCTGTCAGTAATATGGGGTGAGGGGATGGAACTAGCTGATGTTCTGGAGAGGCTGGTCCCTTTGCATTTCAGGACTCATCCAGTCCAGGGAACCATCTATAGATTGTTGGTTTCTGGAAAGTTATCCTAGTACATGGAACCTTTGTAGACTCTTATATATTGCCCTTGGTGTACTTTAGGATTGGCAGGAATGTTTTGGTTGGGGTCTGGCAAGTTATGATAGGCAGCAACACCTAACTCAAGTTTATGTGAGAGTGGCCTCCAGAGTAGCCTCTCAACTCTATTTGAATTCTGTCAGCCACTGATACCTTATTTGTTATACTTCCTTTCCATCTTTTAGTATGACTTTCAATTTTAAGTAATTTGATAAGCCACCAATTCCTGATGTGCTAATGCTAAATGATGAATATTTTTTAACTTACCTAGCTACTACACAAAACCAGTGAACATTTGATGGCTATATTTTTGGATAATTTTTTTTTCTTTGTTTTGGTTAGTGCTGAATTCTAGTAGTGCTTTAATTAAACCCAGGAGACAATTGTTGAAAACATTAAAAATAGATTAAAAAAATAAAGGTTAGTGAACACAGACCCCTACAGGTAAGAGCTTCCTACCTACCGTTGTCAAAGCAAATAATTATCAAGGTTCCTAAAGTACAACTCATTTGAAATACATAAGGCAATTTTATAAAAAATGTTTATTCATGGTATTTTACACCACTTTGGGTGTTCTAAATAAAATTATTTCATTCAAATTCTACTTGGTTGATACAATTCCTTTTGGCCTTTTATACTGGGTAGCTTTGTTCTGTTACTTTTTCCACTTCTGACTTGAGTGAACTTCTCAAGTAAACAGGTTAAGCAGACTTACACAACTTTTTTTAATGTTCAGTATGCTCACATCAGTGAGAGTGAAATGCAACAGCATAATTCAGGGTTGGGTTGATATTTATGTTGGCTCCAAGGAAGTTCTTTTTTGATTCCTTGAATCTCCACATCAAACTAAACTACTTGAACAATGGCACATTTGAAAAGTTATAAAATCCTCTGACTTTCCATCTCCGTTACTTAGACATGCTATCAGCTGAAGAGGAAGTGAGAGGAAGCTGCAGGAATTGAGAGACACAAAATACCCGGACAGAGTGATCAGAGAAAAAGTGTAGGGCCTGCCATAATGCCTCTTTCCAACTTCTTAGTTGTAATCTGAACACCTCAAGGTCTTAGATATCTAAATCAAGGTCTATTTTTGTTTGAGCGTATGTACATTTTTTAACTTACAGACTCTATTAGATTTACATCACAAATGGTATGGACATTTAAAGAGGTATATTTCTTGAGAGCTTTGGGATTTTATTGTTAGACACTTTGGCAATTAACAGTATATTAAAATTTATGAGAGAGAGAGAGAGAGACAAAGTGAGAAAGGGAAGGAGAGAGAGAGAGGTAAATTAAAATAAACATTAGTGAAGTAGTTTACCTCTGCTGCCTTGACAGTAGGAGCCTGCTATTACTTGCAAATTTGTCTACACAAGTAGAGAGAATTATATTTTTTAAAGTTAAAAGCAAATGAACAAATGAAAGGGAGATTAAAAATTAAAAATAATCAGTAATATTGAATATACTTATTTTTTAACCTAAAATTATTCATATAAAAACAAATATTAGTGGGAGTTATCCTTTTTGAATCTAATTTCTTTAAACTGTATTTTGTTGGCAATTATATGGGTATTGAGAAGAAATGCTACCTTTATGTTTCTATGATTCATTTCCCTATGGTTATCTTCAACTTTTATTATATCAAATGCATTATGTAAATAATATTGATGTTTATTTCATTTGTCAATGTTTTACCCTTTTAAAATTGTTGTTATATTTAACTTTTTGACTTTCCTAATTCTATAGTTATTATACAAAGGCAAATATAATCACTCTGTGCTCTCAAAGACTGTTTTCTGGAAGATAAAAGAGATATATACTAAATACATAATATTTTCTCTGTTTAGTTTCAATATGGAGCCCAGTTATGATTTCCTACACATCTATGAAGGGGAGGATTCAAACAGTCCTCTAATTGGGAGTTTTCAGGGCTCACAAGCCCCAGAAAGAATAGAGAGTAGTGGAAATAGTCTTTTCCTGGCATTTCGAAGTGATGCATCTGTGGGTTTCTCAGGATTCGACATTGAATTTAAAGGTATTGCGATCAGCTTAATCTGTGTGCAAATTAATTTGTATCAAGAATGTTTTCATTGCAAAAGTTTCTTTAGGAAGTCTTTTGTATCTGTTCAATTTGTAAAATGCTGAATGATTCTCATATGTCTGGGGAAAGGAATCCTCTCTCCAGTGGAGAAGAAATGTCAAAGCTGAAAGAAAAACAGCAGGGGACATTTTCCCAAATGTATGGTCTTTAAAAATAAATTATGATTTGGGTGATGAAAAATTGAATAACTTTTAAAAATTGTTAAAATATTGTGTTTTTACTTTTTTCTAATTTTTCTCTTTTGGATGATTAAATTTAAGTAAATTAAATTTGTTCTTTTTATCTCAATTTTTTAAATATGTAAAATATCTGTTACCTCTTTCTCTATTTCTTTCACCCATGTGTGTTGATTTTATGGGTGTTAAATCATAGCTTTCTTCTTTAGTCACCAGATTAGTAGATTTCCATTTTTGTTTGTGATACACCATTCCCTATTTTAACCAACCAGGAAAAGAAAACCCCCAAATAATAAAACATCCTAAACTAAACATTTTCCTATTGGGTTTATTAAAATGGAATATATTCCAAAACTTCCTCATGTGAGCAAATAACAAATTTATATTACAAGAATTAGAGAAAATGATTTAACAAAAATAAATTTACAGTAGTAAACTTTATAATTTATTTATAAAAATATATATCATTTAAACATTTGAGTTCAATTAGTAGAGAGAACTATAAGAGAAAATATGAGGTACATTTTATCATTGTTAACTTTATAATGTATTTCTCTGTATGGGTCTAAGAAAATTAATCAGTTTTCCCCAAAACTTCAAAATCCACAAACTTACAGCTCTTTATTAAAATGTACTATAAAAATTATATTTAGCCATCAGAGGAGTTTTTGGATTGCCCTTTTTTGGATAGGATCTGTCATGTTCATGAGCAATTTAAAAACATTACATTGAAGCACTTGCCATGTTATCAGATAGTTTCTGTATTAAGAGCTTATCTGAAGTGCACTTGACCACGAGAGTTTTCTGTTCTGTAATGAGTCCATGGAGGGCACACCTTCTGCTAAATATAAGAATGCATGCTAAGTATTTCTTATCCCTACCTCCAGTATACTTCTAGATATAAAAAGGTACTTAAAATTGCTTTTGAGTATATGAATCAAAGGATGTGTGAATAATTGAAGCATAAATTCTGTCCTAGATATGTGTAGGAAGTGCTACCAATTTTGATTTTGGATTCTTTTGTAACCAGCATGAGTATCAATATGGGGGCTCTAGCTCTTAATGTTTTAAGATTCTTCAGTGGAGTCTATATAAAAATAAATATCAGAGGAAAGCAAAGAAAGACAATAATAATGATGATATTGCATCAAGCAAAGAGCAAGCTCATGTTATGTTCAGTGAAGCAGGTAGCAGAACCAATTCTCAGGGATGATAGAAATAGAAGGAACAACAGGGCAGTCTTGCTGTGTAATATTGAAAGATTTCTGGCAGATTCAATCTACTCAGCCTCCTCCGAAGAAAAACTTGGATGCGTTCTTAACCAGAACAGATATGAACAACAGAAAAACACACCAAATCATAAAGTCAGCTGATTAGAAAATATGACAAATTTTAAGCAAATAAAGCACCAGTGGTTTATCACCAAATATCTTGAATTGAAAACTCAGAAAATGGAGCCAAAAGATTGGATGCAGTTCATCTGAATAAAAAAACTGTCATCAGAAATCTATATTAGTGAAATGAAATAGAGAATGGTATCATTGGCATTCATCAAAACAATAAACTAAAAGAAATAATTAAGTATAGCAAAAATGATCAAAAGCCCTGCAAAAGCAACAGACATATATGGATAGACATATACTGAAAATTGTTCATTTTACAGGAGAAAAAAATATGACCTAGATAAGTGCCTTGTATTTAATAAATGCTCAGTATATTTGTAGAATGATTGGATAAACACAGCAAAAGGGAACTATTTTTATAGTACACGCAGTTTTATTTATTAGTTCCTTATATGCTTAAATGTTCTAGTTGTATATAGGGCTTAAGTCACTACAAAAAATTATCAAAATGTCATCTACCTTTGGAAATGTCCAAATAAGTTTTTAATAATTAGCAAACATCAATCCAGACATGCTGTAAAATGCTTGCTGAGAGACTTTAATAATAGCAGAAATAGAGACCCTTCAGAAAAGTTTCCACTAGAGTGCTTGACCTTATCAATTAGTAAACATATTTCTTCTACTAAGTTAAACATTCATCCCTGCTAGGACCTACCACTCAAAGAGGGTGGTAAAATCATCTGAACATCTTTCTATGTTTATGCTATGAGTCTACCTTCCATTATCCTTATAAGAAAGAGCTCTTAATTTTCATGAATTCAACCAGTATCCTTTTCAGAAGCCTAATTCTCCAATCTCCTCTTGAAGTCATGATACAATTATGTTTCTATGATTTCATGTACAAAAGATGAAAAAATGAGTTTAAATTTTGTGGTTCAGTATTAAAATCCATTACCAAAAAAGAAGTATGAGTATATAAAAATGTAATGTGCTGTTCTTTTTATCTAGATGAAGGAAAGCCAATAGCAATTCTGTAATAAATATATTTAAAAAGGAAGAAATATAATTTTTAGAAGAAATAACATTTGAATAAAGGAGTTTTTCCTATTATTCCTATATTTGACTAATAGGTTAATTGTGTCATTTATCAATTGATAAATATCTCTGGGCATTTTTTTGTATGTCAGACACTGTTTTAGGGACTTGAATAAATAAGGAAACAAGCAACCAAACAAACAAAAAATTAAGATTTTTGCTCTCATTTCTTCTATAGAGAAACCAAGGGAAGCCTGTTTTGATCCTGGAAATATAATGAATGGGACAAGAATTGGAACAGACTTCAAACTTGGCTCAACGATTACTTACCAGTGTGATTCTGGATATAAGATTCTTGACCCCTCATCCATCACGTGTGTGATCGGTGCAGATGGGAAACCAGCCTGGAACAGGATCTTACCCTCCTGTAATGGTATGTGCTGACTCATTTTGTCCACCTCTCCCCCGCACACACAAATTAATAACTCTCTTTTTGAATGCAAGATCTCATTTTTAAAAAGGCTTCACATGTTAATACCATACTCCCGTTCAGTTGTTAGACTCCCTCATAAAACTAGTGCATAATAAACATTTGACACTCTTGAATCATTTAAGTTGGTAAATTATTAATCGTTCCCATGGTTTCTAGAAGAGGGTAATAATTTTCTTTCACTTACGTAGTTTGGTATTTTTCACTTCTTTTTTTTTGTGTGGGTGTATGTATTTCAGACTTATCTTCTACATAAAAGACACTAACTAACATTATTTAAGCTAAATATACAAATGGATGTGATATTTCCCCACCAAACATCAATAGTTTGTAATTCTTTACATAGAGATTAGATGAATAAATTTAAAATCCTCTTTTAAAAGGTATGATTAAACTTCAAGAATAGATGAAAGTAATCTCTAGTGATAGTAGTTAGAACAGCAGCTCCTTTTGCAGATGGTTCACTGACAGGGAGGGAATAGGAGAGGCTTTGGGTGGACGGCCATGCTCTGTGGTTTCATGAGGGGCTTCATGGGCAAAATTCATCAAGCTGTGAATGTGACTTGTGCTCCTAATTGTGAGTGAGCATGGTATACTTAAAAAAACAAAGGTGAAGAAGAAAAAGGAGATGGCAAGACCCCATGATTTGTCAAATAAAAATTTATTTCCAAGGTTATTTCAGGACCAACCCAAAGACTAGTTCAGTTAGATAAAATAAGACTATTAAATGAATGCTTCCCCCCTCACCCCCACCACAGGAGAGCCTAATGATGGCATTTAAAAAAAATAGCACATTAAAAACAAACCAGAGGGTGGACCATGATGGCCCAGCAGAGAGTTCTCGCCTGCCATGCCAGAGACCCAGGTTCGATTCCCAATGCCTGCCCAGGAAACAAAACAAAACAGAAAATAAACACATAATCCAAACCTAATGCCCTGTATGTTCTGTTATTTCTATGTTTCTACATTTATTCATTTTGTGAGCCTGCAAACATTTAAGGAACTAAGCTAGCACTAGTTATGAGCCTAAAGTAGGAACTTAATCATTTCTAGAGCAAATAAATTAAACAATGAATGACTAAAACAATTATGATGGGAATATCTACATCCTGTTGTACCTTCCTGTTCTTACATATTTTTATTCTTTAATAATGGATGTAGGAACAATTATTGAGGTCTCTTTGATTTTCAAAAGTATGCAAGATCAAGAATACAGAAAGAATGCAAAGTCAAAGGGATTACCGTCCATAAAACTACTCTCACATCTGACACCAAATCTTAGTTTGGGGACCTCCCAAAACCAACATCAGTTTTGATAATTTGCTAGGACTCACAGAACACACCGGATGCTGCTGTACTGTCAGTGATGATTTATTGGAAAGAATGAATATAGATTAAAAGCAGCCAAGGGAAGAGATTAATTGCAGAGTCTAGGAAAGTTCCAAACACAAAATTTCAGCTCTCCTTCTCAATAGTCTTGGACAGTATTGCTTTTCCAGCATCTTTGCATGAAAATACACACAGAATGTTGCCAACCAGGGACGCTCATCTGGGTCTTGGTGCCCCGAGTTTTTACTGGGTTTTCTGATGTAGGTTAATGATGGCCCATGTGACAGATTTCAGTCTTCAGCCCTCCAGGAGACTGAGCTAAAACCACCTGACCCAAAGCCTCACTGTTTTGATTTGCTAATGCTGCTAGAACGCAATGTACAAGAAATGGGTTGGCTTTTACATGGAGGATTTATTAAGTTATGAGCTCATAGTTCTAAGGCCCTGAAAGTGTCCAAATTAAGGCATCCAGAGAACAACAACTTGACTCTGAAGAAAGAAGTAGCTGTCCAGGATTTCTCTGTAACATGGGAAGGCACATGGTGACATATGCTGTCACTCTCTCCTGGCTTCTGATTATCAAACGGCTCTCTCAGCTCCTGTTTCCAGAGGCTTTCTCTCTAAGCATTTGTGGGTCCCCTCTTAGCTTTTCCGAGGCAAACTCTGAGCTTGATTGCTTTAGTTCAGCATCTCCAAATGTCTGTGTCTTTGTTTCATCTCTCTGCTCTCGGTGTCGGCTCTGAGCTCTCTCTCTCTCTTTCTCTCCTGTGAGCTCTTTTAAGGACTCCAGTAAACTAACTAAGACCCACCTTGATTGGGCAGAGTCACATGTTCTTAGAAATAATCTTATCAAAAGGTTCCACTCATGATTAGATGGGTCACATCTCCAAGGAAACCATCTAATCAAAAGATCCCACCCACAACCCAAGATAAGTCTACACCTCCAAGACTGGATTAAAAGAGCATGGCTTTTCTGGGGTATATAATAGTTTTAAAACAATACACCCACCCTAAATCATGCTATTACTACCGAGTTCCCCCAGAATGTCAGACAGAAAAGACATACATATCAAACATACATTCCAAGGGTTTAGAGATAACCTCCAAGAAGCAAAGGGCAAAGGCAGTGTTAAATTTTCACTACACAAAGGACGAAGTAAATATTTTGTGGCTTCCACATGTTTAGTGTATAATGTTCAAATGATATTTTTGCAATATGTTCATGTCTCAATTTACCAATATGCTGTGATTCAGTTTCATCACAATCCTCTTCTGTGGGGGATTAATTTACCCTCCAAATATATTCATTATATTAATTTCATAAACATATTCAAAGTATAGGTTAGGTCCTGTGAGTTTTCTTGCTGCAAATATACGTCTCTTTCAGATCTCATGGCATATTGCAAAGCATAGACATAGGGAGGTAACTGTTTGCAGCATTTAAGTCCATATGAAAGATCACAAAGAGGTAAACTAGTTCCAGCTGCATTATTAAACAGATATGCAAGCTAAAAAAAATGGTTCAAAACCTGTCAAATTCCATTTCTTTTATATAAAAGTAATGATAATATCTATGTAATATCCTCTGATTACTGCAAAGATCACAGGAAAATTTAAATATAAATAATAGACTTTAAAAACATTATTTTTTTAAAAGTTAACATAAGCAAAATCTTATATTAATTATATTGAAATATATAAATGCCTTTTATGAAGATTTCAGTAGACCAATAGAGTTGGAAGAGTATAAGAAATCTCATTCATTTCAAACTGTAAAACAATATGTTCAAAACTCCATTTTCAATATTATTATTGATATATTTTAAATTTGAAGTCACCCATACACACACAGAGAGTAATATACTGGTAATATACAAATATAATTATCAATTATATAAAGGTATTTTGTGACTAGCTCTAGACAGTGTGGATTATTATTATAATTTAAATTATTCTAAAGACCAATTAATTATTTCTATTGATCTATTTAATAAAAAAATGCTAAACAACCCTATGTAAAAGTTATTTTGTAAGTTGCTTTGAGAGATTTTTTGAAAATTGAGAATTATAGAATCTTTCTTTTCTAAGCTTCCTAAAAAGTAAAACACACATCTTGCAGATCTGCCATGACAAACTTTGGGATCTATCCTGTGACTAGTAGTTGAAGCATGCTTTGAAAACTATTGCTTTTTGATTTCTTTGCTTTGTATATATGTTATACTGTTCAATAAAAAAAGTTAAAAATCTGAAACAAACAAACAAAAAGTCTTGTAGATCTGAAAATAAGTAGAAATTGTCTCACCTTGATTGTATGTGATGGAGGAAGTAAAACAGAATGAACTTGGAGGAAGAGAGGGTGTTTGGTGTTAGTCTTAAAAGTGAGGACTTGCGTCTGTCTCTAGAAGGTCAACAAGGTTTGAAACCCAAAATCGGGGACCCTCCACCCATCACAGCAAGAGTACAGTTAGGCGCTCTGCAACTTTGCCCACCCCCTTTCCTGTCCTGAACCAGGAGCAGCCTCATCTGCATGAGAGTAGAAAGCTGGCCTGCACCTCCACACCCTCCTCTCCCATAGCCAGCCACCTTTTGGCTGCCCCTTGACTGCTGAATATGGGAAAATGCCTAGTAAGGTTTAACAAGAGGGTTCAAGTGGCAAAAGCCCCACG
This sequence comes from Myrmecophaga tridactyla, assembly GCA_004026745.1. Classification (NCBI taxonomy): domain Eukaryota; kingdom Metazoa; phylum Chordata; class Mammalia; order Pilosa; family Myrmecophagidae; genus Myrmecophaga; species Myrmecophaga tridactyla. The sequence goes on along the minus strand of PVIY010006725.1, from coordinate 60,569 downwards.
ATCCCAGGTTCCTGACTATGGTCCTGACGTTTATCATAGCTTGCAAGTGAACAATTGACTTTCTTAGGTCCTGAGAATCCTCACTTTCCTAAAGGAGCGTGACCTGGGTCAAGGGGCAAGGGCTAGGGAAAGTGCCCAGGTTTAATAATCTTAGGGTGTGCCCTTCAGAGGCAGCCTAATCCTGCCTTCACTGCCTAATATCTGCAACTTCAGACAAGTAACACCGGTCCCCAGTGGGATAAGAATACCCACCTCATAAGTGTCACAGGAATTAAACGAGATATGCATAAGACTCTTAAATGCCTGCAACAGAGTAAATACTCTATAAATAGAGAATCATAATCCTCCATACAAATAGTGTAAATGATCATTTAATATGGCAATGGCAAAGGACAATCATCTCAGACTCTTTTGATCTTGTGCCTGAGCAACACATAATTATTACACAGGCAATCCCAATAGATGCAAAGCATTTAAAGATACTGAACTTCTCTGCAGATATATACTAACCACGTGAGTAATACATGAACATAAACATTTAAAAAGATATAATTTTGGATAAAATTTCTAGTATTTTTCTTCTCCCTCATAAAATGGTCTCTGTACCTGCTGTTATGATTGTATCTCACTTTGGACATCCTTATACAGATTATACAAGGGAAACAATATGAGGGAGATAAAAGTAGGCAGCTTATATTGAGGAAAGATCACAAAGATTAGACTTTAGTTCTCTAATGAATGCATTATTAATTTATTGCTGTAGAAAAGACAATGCTTTATCCATAGCATAAACAGGAAAAAGAAAGCCACTTTGAATATTGGTTCACAGCAGAATAAGTAATAACTATTCAATCACATTTTAAATTAGAAATAATTTCTTTTCCATGTCTGAAGAACTATGAAGTCAAGTACAATTTTGTTTCCCGGACATCGAAGTGGATTAAACATAAAACACTGACTTTTTCCTATGCTGTCTTATTTACATTTAAATAAAACTTGATATTCCAAATAAAGCAGAGATGACTTTCCCCATAGTGTATTTGGGATCTTTCATGGAGAACAGTACATTTTGTGCATGAAATCAATGCCTGTGGCTCACTTAGATCAACTTTACTTGGGAAGATTTTGCTATATTTTAACATTTTTTATCTTGCATATATTATGGAATAAAGTCAGTGCATTTTGGACTAGTTTGTTTGAAATGCACATTATAATTTCTTTCTTAGTGATTCATCTATTTCCTACAGTTTTTGAGCAGTGAGGTTTGCTTATAAAAGTAGAACTAAAATTGAAACACTCAAGAACCATTTTATGGATCAAAGTGGCTGTTGTTTGCTAATGTTGGTTTTGGTTTACATATGATTTTATTGCATTTGTTTGCCTTTACATGTTAGACTTATATTCCAATTAATCAAATGGATGAACAGCTGTCTTGTTACCCTCTGAAATAAATATTTTTATATGTCTTTTTTTGTTTAGAAAGTGATCTGTTTAATGCTGCAATTGCCAAATAGAATGCACATATTTATTTTTCATATATTTCCACATTAATATAAAAGAATTTCTAACACGAGGACAGTATTTATTTGTTAGATCAGCACAAACAAAATCATTATTAAGAATTAAATTATAGTTCTCATCATGTTTTTCTCAAGTTCACAAAAGTATATTCATGACTGCAATATATTATGTAGCTTTGATGTTTATCTTTTAAATCTGAGGACGCTTGTATAGGCTTGAGCATAATTTATCAAAATAGTAAAGGACCTAAAGTGCCAGGCTAGTTTTCTTCCATTTCATTTTTTTCAGTTTTTAAAGTGTTCTCTATTACTGTAAAGTAATTCTCTTTCATTCTGTCATTGGACAAAATAAATCTTTGTAGTTTTACTTGATAAAATATTTTAGCAGATGCTTTTCTATTTTCTGATAATTTGGGCATCAAAATGTTGGCCCAAATGATTATTTATTTCCACTTTTTATTGATACTCATCATTTTAATTTTTAAATATATGGCTTTTTAGAGAGAAAAGGTACTTCCACAATGATCTGTTTGATTTTTATATGACTGGGCTAAAAGAATATAAACCCCAGTCTCCATTTTTAATTAATTTTGAAACTTTGAACTTTATGCTTTTTAGAAAGAAACAGTTCTGCAATAATTTGACTGAGTTCATGTGTTTGAGGTGAAAAAGAAAATTGTCATGTCTAAACTTATGGAGTTGAGTTGCCAAGCATTTAGTTGGACAACTTAGTTTTGAAGTTTAGCTATAGAAATTTTATCCATGTAAAAGTGAAAATATTTCTTCTATTACAATTTTTGTAAAATTATGTAAGTGTTTGACAATGACAAAATTTTTCTGGATCAAGACAGTAGCATGAAGAACTCCCTTGATTTGTTTGAGTAGAATTCCCTCTAGTTAGTCTTAAATAAATCAAAGCTTTCAGATGTCTGAGTTGTTTTCCTAAGCTTTTTAGAAAATGACAGGTTTTCCAAGCCACTTTAATGTATGGATTTAGAAAATCTCTCAAAAAATCATTAACTCTTTTTGACAACTCAATAATGAATTGCCTCAATATTAGTGTCAATATATTCTAAAGTGCTTAATTGTGAGAATGCTTTGTCTATCAGTTAAGATCTAACAGTGTGCCAATTACCACTCAAAAGATTAGGATTTTGTTTCTAATTTCAGTCTTATTTTTAGTACTTGAAAATTGTCATATCAAGAAAGATAAACTGTAGAAATAGAAACTTTCTCAAATACTAAAAAAAATTCTTATTCATATCATTAAGGTATATTCAAGATAAGGCAGACTGTCAAGATACCAAAGTGACATGGTGAAAAGTATAATAGAATAGCAGTTAAGGCTACTTTTATTCTAGTCCCAGGCCTACAAATAAATAGATGAACAAACTTGGACACTTCTTATATGAAGTATGAAAAAGCAAAATATTGACAATTTAATTCAAAAATAGATTATCAAGTGACTTGGATTTAATTGAATGCCCACTTTTAGATGCTTTAAAATATATTTTGAGGGTGCATGGGTGGTTCAGTAGTAGAATTCTCACCTTTCTACCTGCTTGATTCCTGGACCATGCACCCCCTCAAAAAAATGTATTTTGAAAGTCTGTGCTACACTGATTTCTTATTTTCTCAGCAAGGTCAATGCCAAAGTAACCATGGAAAAATGAAAACACACAAACATATATATCCATGCTCATATACACACATGCACTGCAATTATTAAATTTTCTCCACCAATTTGTTTTCAAAGAGATTCTTTGTTAGTAGGTAGTATATAGAGCTTGCTACTATTGCTATAGTTATCTTGCTTGCCATATTTGGCATTTGAAGGAAAATGGAGAAAAGTGCTCCATTTAGTAATGGAGGCAGGGAGCAGAAAATAGGGGTATTGCCTATGTTTTCCTATTTGAAATATAAATATCAATAAATTTCCAAATAATAATACTTGCACTGCGCATAGTAGACACTTGGTAAATATATATTGAATAAATATATGTCTGTATGTATATATGCATATACACACACCCAAATTGTAGAGATATACATAGATATAGGCATAGATATATAGATATAGATATATAGTTATAAACATAGACATAGCAAACACACATATACTGAGCTCTTTATATACCAGCTCATTATTTTATCTGCCCTAACCTTCTAGTTATTGACTAGTTCAACTTAAAATAAACTTATAGAGAAGACACTAGAAGTATTCATCATTACATCTATAAGATGAAAAGTTAGACAAAAGTAGTTTAAACTAAAAAACAAAACAATTCTTTTTCTTTTAGTCCTATGGTACTATAACAATAGAGAAGTGAAATAATCTTTTACATTTAATATGTGAACAATATCAATCTGATAATTATGAGAATTTTTTAACTTATTATTTTAAAGTTTTATTTATTTTTCCACATGGGCAGGCACCAGGAATCACACCCGGGTCTCTGGCATGGCAGGCGAGAACTCTGCCTGCTGATCCACCATGGCCCACCCAATTCTGAGAATTTTAAAGTAACTTAATCTATCTTTAATATGCCTGTTTTCATATTGGTATCATTATTCTTATAATGGTTTTCATTATTACTTTAGCAAATCTGAGAGAGGTCTTAAAAATAATATTATGTCTTCCATCCAAGTAGAATTACTCTTACTCTAACCTGCTAAATCCTTGTTTTCATTTCTCTATTATTTTTGATAGCAATGTACAGCCCATATGTAACTTGAATATTTTAAGCTTTTAAGTAAATATGGCATGCCATGCCTTTAATCACTACTTTTCAGTTTTAGCTGAGATAACCATTGCATGCAGTGTTATTAAAGGACAACATATAATATTTGGTTGTTTTATTTTCAGCTCCCTGCGGAGGCCAGTACGCTGGATCAGAAGGGGTAGTTTTGTCACCAAACTACCCCCATAATTACACAGCTGGTCAAGTATGCCTCTATTCAATAACTGTACCAAAGGAATTTGGTAAGGATTTCTTCTTATTGTTTTTAATGTACTGTCATATTTCTTTCAGTTAAATTTTCTGTTATTTTATATACAAATATTCCAGCCCTTAACAGATTAAAATAATACAAAAGAGTTGTATCAAAGTAGCAGATTTTCTAAGCATCTCCTACATAATATCCTTTATAATTCTTGTATTAATATAAAAGGCTTAAAATTCCATCTATGTTTTTGGTTTAGAATAATCAGAGAAAAGTAATTTGACTACATTGTTATTTTTTTCAATATCATTAGTTCAATTGACTGTTTTATGTTTTAGGGAGATTTGCAAAGTAACCTGTGTAATATAAGAACATTTTATATCTCTTTGTGCATAACTGTCACATAAATTTAATGATCAGATTATAATGGAAATCATTGGTAATTGAACCAACTTTTGAGCGTTTTAGAGACTTAAAAACAGCCTGAGTTCTAACTTACGCCTAGTTCTATTTTCACCTCGTGAAACCTAACTTCTGAGATTCTTCTCCCAAATTTCACTTCCAGTCTAAGCCGGTTTTCTAGAATGACTTCACTTTTAGAAGGAACTTCTCTGGTCCTGAGCCCTTGATTTAGCCTAATTTTATGTTCTTGTACCCCTAATTTCAGTCTTGAGGAGGAAAATTGGTTTTCTTGCACAATTTTGCCTTGGATTCTTTTCTGGAGTAAACTGCATGCTTGCTTTTAAAATTTTATAGACTATGTTCTTCTCATAGATGAAAATTAAAACCCTACATCACCAAAATTTTTCTTTACATTCAAAACAGCAGCTATCCACTCATAGAGATAAAGAAAAATTAAAATCGTAATGCTAGAATTTTAGGTAAAACATTTGTTTAATAAATACAGTTATGGACAAGAGTGGTAATTGCTGGGTAAGAAACTGGCATATGGGAGATAAGTGATTTCTATGAATTTCCATTTTTATTCACAGGGCCCTTAAAATGTAAAAATAACCTAGGCTTAGCGATTGCTTCAGACTCAGGCATTTTAAATCATGTGCCCTATTCATCCTTTGTGATAGCACTTGATTGGTCTCTTAAAACCTTCCATTTAGTTACTACCTGGGTATGTTTTCAAAAATGCTCACATTTTAGAGAAGGACTTTCCTATCATCTCCATGCATTTTTAAGAAGACTGTGTACAATCTGAGAAGTATTCATGGAGAACTGGGCAGAAGGACTAGTTTCCTCCAAAACAAAAAAATGAATCTGCTTATTCTTTGAATAGTATTCTCGTTTAAGAATTGAGTGAATGGATTGTGAAATGTTTCCTTTCTTTTAATAAACTAACCATTAAACTTAGTTTCTAGATTTTAATTTTTCATGCTCTACCAATTCCTCTGAACTGAGGTCTGTGATTTAGGCTGAATTAATTCCATATTTGAACAAAAGGTCCGTTCACCTAAATGCTTAACAACATTCCTCCAATTAGTTTACCATCAGTATTCCTTTTATTTTACTGGTGAGCACCTGATTGAAAACATGTATCACAATGTAAAATAGCAAAAAATTTCTAAGACTTTAATTTCTTTTAAAAAGTACTGAGTTGCAACATAATTATATACTTTTTCAGCAGGAGAAATGCCATGACCGCATTTGAATTGTTATTTCTAATTTCTCAATATGAAAGGTTTAATGACACAGAAATATCACATTCTACTAGGCATACAATTTTAGTTTGGGATAAAATAATTACATGGAGTACTTAATGAAATCAATAAGGTCTTATCTTTTGCTTTCTTCCCCTCTTCCCTACTCTTTCTGGGATACTAGTTAATTCAGTAAGATATTGTGATAAATTCCAGGGATGCAAAAACATAAAATATAGTCTTTGCCCTAGAGAGGTCTACAATATAGTGTGTAAAGCAGATGTATAAACCATACGTTATGGGGCAGTGTGATCCTTCCTTAGTAGGAAGAGACTGAATCATTGACACAAACTCTAAAGGGGAAGTGACATTTAAGACAGGTCTTTGGCTATCCTTATTGTCTCCCTATTTTCGTCCAAAAGTATTACCAAAGTATCCTCTGTAAACAAAAGTATGATCATGCTAGTTATCTTGATAAGCATTCCTCACTGGCTTGCCTGTGTGCATAGTTTATGTTTCAGACAGGCTTTTGAGGACCCAAAGAATTAGGTTATTAACAACTTTGGCAACACAACTTCCCACTCTTCCTGTTATCCACTGAGCGTGAGCCAAACCAGACTATTTATCACGTTTTCCACCTCTAGAATTTTGTTTTTTATATTCCTCTTGCTGAAATAATTTTCTCCTATTCTATTCTTAAATACCAAAAAGGATTACATTCTCACCCTTTAAGGATTATCTATAATGCTAACTATTCTCATGAAATATCCACTTTCCCCATAGCTAGAAATAGCCATTTCCATGGCTTAAACCCTGATAATCCTCTGTATGAACTTTGTCACATCCTTATTGCATTCAGCTACAGCTTAGTTATTATTGTGCAGTTTATCTCTTCTAGTAGACATCTGTTCATTAGATAGGAGTATCAGTCACAGGTTAGAACTCAGCTCAAATACCCTCTCATGAAGGAAGGCTTATGTGACCATCTCCAGAATGTGTGCGGTGTTTCTCTTTTTTACTGACATTCTACACATTAAATCTGTAGCTATAGTGGAAACTACTGCATATATTAGAGTGTGATAGGCCTGAGACAAAGATCATCTCTTGTTCATTCCTTCCATCTTAGTTTGCAGCATAAAATTGATGCTTGCTCAATGTTTCTAAACAAAATAAAGAATTATGAATAGATAATTCATCTTGTGCCAATTAAAAGACTCAGGTTTTCTGCCTCCAAAATAAAAATTTAATTAATTTCAGAATACGGTGATGGGATTATTGTATAAGAAATTTGCAGACATGATAAAGTCCTACCTTTCTCTCATTCCAGATGACACCAAGTTTTTAGATTATTAGGAAAATCCACATTGCCTTCATGATTTCCTTAATTGTGTTAATCTCTAAGAAATCATAAAATCTTAAAATACATGTTATATGTATATATATGTTCTATTGTAGATATACACATTATTATAGTTTTATTTCCTGCCCTCTTGTTTATTCCCACTTATATTAATTCTTTCCATTAGAGTTCTGATATGTAAAATTAATATACACATTTCTATTTCCAGTCCAGAATGATTTTAAGAATAACTTTGGTTCAAATCTTATACATAAATAAGAAAAAGATTAGTTGCTCATTGCTAGAAAATACATACTAAATCACAGGTTTTTCCAAAATATTGTAAAGTCCCTTTGTATCATCACTTTGAATATATAAGCGTTGATTAAATTTGAAGTAGTCAAATACATAGCTATTTTTACTTGGAAGAGGTTTGTTTCTGCAGCTTATATAACATAAAATTTAAAAAAAATTGTAGAAAAGCAACAATGAACAATTCCTACAATATAATGTTGAATCGTATATACATTGTAATGAATTAAAATGCAGTTGATATTATGAGAACCTTCTGTAAGGAATTTTAAATTCCTCACCAAATTAGTGTGCTTTATTATCCAACAGGACGCTTAATCCCTGTGCCTGATGTTCATCAAATAAAATGTCACTAATTACTGTAAAATAAATTAGACATTATTATGGCTGTTTTTCCACTAAACTCATGCTATAGTTATTAAAAGAAAAAAACAATCCTCATTATATATTGAGATTATATGAAAAGCAGTAATTTATTCATTTTATTCAGTGCCAATGGATAAAGATTTATACATAAAATTGTTTGTTCAATTGAAAACTTTTAGAAAGTAGAGAGAAAGAGTTAATATTTATTTTTTCTTAGAGGAAATTTTCATTTAGGAAAACAATAAACATGTAATAAAATCCAAATGTCCATTTCACTTTTAAAGAAAGCATATTGTCCAACCCATTTTCTTTATTTTACAGTTGTTTTTGGACAGTTTGCCTATTTTCAGACAGCCCTGAATGATTTAGCAGAGTTATTCGACGGAGCCCATCCACAGGCTAGGCTTCTGAGCTCATTGTCTGGGTCTCATTCAGGTAAGCTTTCAAAGAATTTTGTCTTCAATTCCATTTAGACAACTAGTGTGATTAATTTTAAACTTTCCTGTTTCTTTTCTTTTTTTATTTTTTGATGAATGAGAAATTGAATCATCTTGGATTTGCTTGTTTAATTATATCCTATTTTAGATATAAGATTTCAAAAGTATTTTACGCTACATGTAAAAGTCCTTGCCTTTATCATCTTACTTACCAAAATTGTAAAAAATATAATGGTATCTCAATAAAAGAGGCAAATGCAAGAAAAAAAAAAAGGAATGATAAAATGTCCTGCGCATTTTATTTTCCATTCTTCCTTGACTTCCTCCTGGAATAAGCACTGAACATTTTGGTATAAATCATTCCCAACTTCTAAATACATGCATGTCAAAAGCTGAGCTGAGCTGAGAGAGTTTAGGTGAGCTGCCAGTTGTTGAAAGTAGCAGATTAAAACAATCTAAGTCAAAATGGATAAATAATGAAGCTTTTAATTATTTACTGCAGTGGTGTAAGCAAGAGATTAATCTGGGGAAAAGCATCAGCTCCCCTCTATTGTTCTCCATGATACCAGCACCAATGGACAAGAAACAGCTGGATCAGCTCAGGTGTATGGATGTCTCATGAACAAGCAAAGACTTCTGCAGTTGTAGAGAGCTGGGGGCTGGGAGGGGAGCAGGCTATGTATGGAAAAGTACTGAGTACTGAGTCAAAGGGGAAGATAGTGTCTTCAAGATCTCCCATGCCCAACCCCCCATCCCCTGAATAAGAATGTCTCAGCAAAGATACCTGAGGATGACCTTGGGTTAGCAATGTAGATCTGAGTGAGAGTAGGACCTGCCGGGGGATCTGAGTCCTTAACTGCAACTTCCTGCAGAAACTCTAGTGCCCTGACTTAGTATGTGTGGGGGGCAGCTCCACCTACTTCCCACCAGGAGGCCCAACAGGGAAAGCCTTTGCAAATGCTAAAAAGAGCTGGATTCCTCAATGCACATAGAGATATATTTTACACTTGCACACACAGGTATAAATACACATATGCATGCTTCTATGCACATATATTTGCAAGTGCACATAGACGGGACTTTTGTTAAGCACGAGATATTATTTCATAATTTATTTTTCATCCCATTCTTTCACTTCAAATTTTATAGAGGTCTTTCTCTATAAAAACTGTAAATATATATCAAATGACATTACTTTATTTCCAAATACTATTCTTTTGTATCAAGATAGCACAATTTATTTAAATCAACCCCACATTGATGAACCTAACTCTTTATTTAAACTAAGGTTACATTTTTAAGATTTACCAAAGCACGGTACAATTACCTATGTGCGTTATGGGCTTTGGTGAAATAAGGTTAAAAATTTAGTTATTTTCAGTTTTTCACCATTATTAACCAAAGGTCTTTAGACCTTTGACCTGTTATGTTCTTCCGATGTCCAGATATATTCCTAGAAATGCATCAAAAGATGCATTTTTTAAATTGATGCTACATATGAACAAATCTGCCTCTAAAGTGCTTACTTATGCCAATTGACATAGATGTGCTTGAGAAAAATCATTCCCCATATTTTCCAAGTATTTGAAAAGGCTACAAATATATTTCACAACGCTTGTTCTGAATTCTTTAAAATTTTTAATCAGCTTTGAATTTAGAGAAACTTTCTTGATTCTAAGCCAAATTCTAGCAAGTTATTATCAAACTAAGGTGATTTTGAGTAAATGATTCATCCACTACTTACCTATCCTATATCATCAACTGTTCAGCCCATTATCAGTGTTTTCTTCAAAAGAAGATTTAAATGAGATAATGATTAAAATCATATTTGACAGAAGGCATAATTAAAATCATATTTGATAGAAGGCATAGGCAAGAACAGTGTTTTAGTAACTTGATAGAAACAATGTGTTTGTCTCCTTGAACCCCAAACAGATGTTTTCTAAAAGTTCAAATATTAATTTAAAATTGCAAATTGATAATTAATTTCCAAAATATTATGTTCCACCAGAGTTCTGTGTGTTTTCTGGTTTCTATGTATTATCTCTGTTTTTATTTCCAGGAGAAACATTGCCTTTGGCAACATCAAATCAAATTCTGTTCAGATTCAGCGCAAAAAGTGGTGCATCTGCCAGGGGATTCCATTTTGTTTACCAGGGTAAATATTTTCCATTTTTATCTTCTCATAATACAGTACATGCCACTACTTTCAGACAAAGTACTGGAAGTATCTGAGTTGCATTTTGTGATAAATAGGGAATTTAAGGTGTTTACATATCTGTAATAAAATAATTTTTTAAAATATTAAATATTTCTTTGGCACTTAAATTTGGTATTTCTCCTACAAAAACACAATAATGTCCTATTTATCCACTACTATAAGAAAACAGAAATTGATCAAATTTCCTTCGTGTAGCATTTCACATTTTCAAAATAATTGCAAATATATTATAATATTTTATCTAATTAAATTGCTTCATAATAGATTTATGAGGGTGTTTTAGCAATCATTTTAATGAAAATACAATTAAATCCATTATATAATTGTGCATCTTATTGTAAACATAATATTAAAATTTCATCAAGGCAATTTTAAAAAAATAAGCTATGAAATCTCTCATGCTTGTACCATACTAGCTAAATACCAATTTAATCTGTTTTGTTTTATTAACCGTTAGTACTTCTACACACCTTTATATTTATTTTTAAATTTGGAGTTTATTCAAAATGTTTGAGATTGCTCAAAGATCATTTTCTGGGAAGTAAAGAATTTTTCACTGTTGATATTTCATCTTTATTTTGCATATTCATTAGATGAACTCAGAAAAGTGCCAAAGAAACCCTTCACACATTTTCAGAAGCACAAAGAATGGTTTTGGATCTGACTTGTGATGAGGACACAGGTTGAGATTTGAATGAGATTATTATCTTCAGAGATAAACTGTGTATTCAAAAAGAAGAAGCAATACTTCGTTTATCTAAGTCTGTTTTGCCTGAGGCTAGAGATATTAGTGGCTTCTTTTGAATATTTTTCAAAAGCAGAAGAGAATCATTTCCTAGCCATGGTATTTTCCCTTTAATAAAAATTTATCCAGGAAACATTCTTGAAAATATTGTGTTTTTCAAATAATTACAGTGAATAACCATCATATCATTTATAAATAATTCCTAATAATCTCACGCTGCAAAATTCATCCTTCAAAATATTTCACTATGAAAACTCTTCAGTGTTCAACAGCGAAATGAAATAGAGAGGAATGAAAAGTGAGAAATCTGTTTAAACACGTGACTAAGATAAAAAATATCTTTCATCCAAATTAAATAATAACTGTTGGAACAATGATGATGCTGAAGTCAGTTTCATTGTTCTAAATTACCCTTTTGGTTATATGCAAATAATCAACCAGTATTAAAATGTGGACCTTCTATGGAATCAGTTTAAACAATCTGTTTCTTAATTTTCTTCAAATGAATTTAATATTACTTTGCCAAGAGCAGACTTGAAAATCAAAGTAAGGTGGTGGTGTGAAGATTGGGTAATGTACATTGATAGTACTAGAAAAATACAAGTTATTGGCATTGTCAGACTTCAAAAGTTTCTTTCACTTTCTAATAGAGAGTAGAAAAGTCATCCGGTAATCTGGTGAAGTATCTAATGCAAATGACCCAATGTCTATCCTATCTTCGTATGTTTTCCTTGATGGCATACTTCAAAAAAATTGTTTTTTTTTTATTTAAAGTAATGTATTGGCACTACAATATATATGATACAGAAAAGTAGAAGGAAAAGAAAATCATTTCTAGAAGGAATATACTTTCCTGGTATTTTAGAAGAGGTGATAACTCCAACATCTTCAAAATCTGATAAAGTTCCAGTATCACTCCATTTCTTGCCTCGTTCCAACCACTGAGGTTATGCAAAAATTGATTTTTTTTTTATCAAAGCTAAATCCTTTGGAGCTAAAGAACTAGGATTGTAAATGCAATTTATAAGTCACACAACAGCAACTGGGAAAGTTTTTCAATACATATGAAAAGTTAAATTGAACACTGCTTCCTGAAAGATAGTAGTTATATTGAAGGCTAGAAATCTTTTGAACTCTATTGTGAACATTTTTCTGAATAGTGCTTTCATATACCACCTATGGCCTGAGTCTTTCATGAATTATTAAAGCTTTAAATTGCACAGCAGCTTTATGACTTCTGTTGTTATAGAATATCTAACCCTCGTTAACAGACAGTTAGTTCAGTCCTAAAGAGTTGTTAATGACTTCAGTGAAAAATAAGTGTAGCAGTGTCAGGGTGAAAAAAATTATGTGTGACCCCAAATATACAAAGATCATTTTCTCAAGACCTCTGTTCTCTACCTATAGCATCTCATTCTGCAACCAGGGAGACATTAATGATGGTATTTCCATGCCCAAGAACTTGTGAAGAAATAGGAACCACAGAGGCTTTTTAATGGAGCACTTTAATAACTTATGCTTTGCTGTTTCCTTCTCCCCTATCTTAACAAGGAGTAAAAGCAAGTTAGGATATATGGGCACCCAAAGAAAGATAGTATGAGGGGACTCTTCATAACAGAATGCTTTGTACCTGTGAGGAATTTTGTTTGTTTGCTGGCTGCTAGGTAAAGAATATTCACGGGACATTAGCCAGTCTGAGAGGAATGGAGCCTTCACAAGTCATATGCCGCTAGTTAAGAGAGTAGTGTAGAGACTGAAGTAATTGACCATATGTTGGCAATGTATTTGTGAGACAAGAATTTGCACTCTATAAAACATGGGACTCAGGCTGGTCCAGCCCTTGATCCAGCTCTGAATCAGCAGCCATGGACCTCAGTTATGTGATAGCCAAATAAGGTGTAGAAACAAAGCTATGGTCTGAACTTATCCTGAAAAAATTCTAATTTTCCTTCTCCTAAGAGGTGTCTTTAATTATTCTATCATTCCAGTTCTGAACACATGTAACATTTTTTTCCAGTATAAACAAACTTTCCTGAAGACAGAGGGAGGAATACTTGCTATTAAACACTCAACATTTTCAAACAGCTTTTTAGATTTCCTTTCAGGAGTCAAGAAGAAAGTATTTCCCACCCTCATTCTGTAGCTTCCAAAGAATGTGGGGACTCTCGTAGCCTTCCCTCCACTTCTTAAGCTCCCTAACTCATTTACGGTTTGCCAGATACTGACAGAACATGGACTCACTAAATATGGTTATATAGGTTTAATGATTTTTTGTCATTCCATAGAAAATATGTGGTGGAATTGCACATAATGTCAATGCATTCTTACACCAATGAGAGAGTCAAAATTCACATGTAGTTCAAATTGCTGATATAAATGCTTTAGAAAATTGGCGTGTTGGAGACCCATATAACCATTTCTTAGTAAAACAAGCACAGCCAGTGCTTCTCCCAGGACCAGAATAGACTTTTGATTCTATTCTATGAAGCAGTTACATTGCATTTGGAGACATTTTTCTTTTTTTGCTGTAAATTTATGTCTTTCAAAGCTAGATCTAACTTTGTCAGGGTGAGATATTTTGTAACAGAGACCAACGAAGTCAAAGCAAATATTCTTCTCTTCTTTCCTCTTACTCACTTGATACTTAACAGAAAGATAGTTAAAAATCATGGCCTTCTCTTCTCTTCTCTGTGACTACGGCATATGTTGAATATGTCTAATTTAAACTTCATGACTGACAGTGGGTCTCATCAACATACTATTATTTTTGCCTTTTATTGATACTTGTCTTTTCCCACATGTAGTCTATTTTTGCCGTATTTATTTTGATGTAGAATTCAGCACTTCCTTGAGTTTCCTCAAAATAATTCATTCACACTTAAATTAATAAACTGAAGATTTTACTAAATATCTCAAAGGGAAAAGGAAGCCATTGTTTTGTCATATTTTCCCTCAGTACACAACTTAGGAATGCCAGTTGGCTCGTCTCTGCCTTTCCGAGTCGCAGTTACTGGGTCACTAACTCAAGTCTAGAATTTCCTCTCCACCGTCATCTGACACAGCATCTTGCTTCCAAGCCTCCCCACTGTAATTTTCCCAGACTAACTCATGGCTTTCCTATTTTAGGATCTTTCTACTGGAAAGACTCACTCTCCTTGGCATTAATGTTAATAAAGGTAATTGAAAGGAATCGTTAAAAAATAAACAACATAAGAAACATGGAAAACCTTTTTTCTAAGTTTGGTTAAGAATTCACCCAAAGATTTTCCTTGCTTAGGGTCCTTCCTAGGCATGCAAATACATGTTTTTGTTTATTTTTACCAAGCCTTCATCTGCTTTTTGATGGCATACATCATGAGGCTTAGTTGTTTCATTTCCACTTCTAAGAAATTCCTGTTTCTATCTAGAGTTTATAAAATGTGTAAATTTTTATAAAGAAGATTGGACATAAAATTTTGTTCATCATTCAGTAAAGTATGTTTGAATTTGTTGGCCAGCAGTGACTTGTTGAATCAGATTTTTCAACCTCCAGAGAAGAATGACTCTAAGAAACAGAAAATGTCCCTCAGTCAGTAAATGAAGCAGAAAAGACTAATTCACATAGGTATTGTGAGTGATTCCTACATGCATTCAGATTTATTACTAATTTTCTGCATCTGCTCCAAAAGAGGTGCAATAACAGAACAGCATATATGCAGCTGTCCTTTAAAATAATTGTGGTAGTTAAAGGTGATTAATAAATCTACCACATTATTTTTCTTGTCTCTTTTCTTGAGAGATATGCACATATTCACAGAACTGCCCACCTTTAGCATTATAAAACCCCAGAGGACAGCATCCATTCTCGGAATCAACATAATAATTTGGCCTGAAAAGTCAATCATTTTATTTATCACCCTCTATTCCGGACCGATCTTATTCCCTCTTCACTTTTCCACTGAACTGATTTCAATTTTGTTTCACAGCGGTGTGAAACATTTACGAAAAGATAGAGAATAATTACTATAGAAAATAGAATTTCTCTCTGATGTTGCCTGAAACTGATGCTGCCCAGGTTGAGGGCAGGAACTAGAGAATTAGCCGAGAGGGAAAAGGTAGAGAACATTGTTTTATTCTTTTCTGAGACATTACATGGAGGTTTGATGTCTCAGTGGCAGCGCTGTCCTCTGTTCCACTTGCACAGAAACTTAAAATTGGTCCCTTCAGTTTTTAATCGCCTTCCTCTATAATTTCATCTAAATCCAGGTGTTATTCATTTACTGTTATTTTCCTTGAAATAGACAAGGATGAAATTCATGAGGCTAGTTTTAAAAGGGCCATGAGTCCAAGTAGCCTAAAATACTCTGATCCTCGTCTTGTCAAAGCTGAAATGACAATGATATTCTGGAAATATACAAATGAAGCCAATTAGACAAAAGTAGAACCACAAATAGCTAGTACTTTCAACGTAGTTTATCCTGGGTAGAAAAGTTACTATTATAGATATTTCTCTCTCTCTTATTTTTTTTTAATATTCTTGAGAATTGATTGTGAATGTCTCCATGGGATATCACTTTTTTCTTTCATACCACCATTCAATTGTAACAAAATACTCGTGGAAAAATATGAAAAATACAATTTTAAGCAATATTTTATTATAATGGTAAATTATAATTATTTTGCACTTCACTTTTAGTTATAGAAAAGACCAATTTTTGTATATTCTTAATAATTTCAACTATAGCAATTAAACGGTATATAATTTTATTAACTAGCCTTTTGATAGAAAATGTTTGCAACACTAGTGAAACACAGTTTAATCAGAACAATCTTCTGACATCCATTCCTAAAGAATTGCTTTTTAGAAGCAATTACACAACTGGTGGCTGTCACAGTGCATTTTCAATTCAAAAAATGTTACCAGTATGCTAGGAAAAGCAGTTTGTAGACAGAATCATTCTTTTTAAAGAATAGAGTACATGAACACATTCTCTCACAGGGTTGTGTTTTGGGTGGAGAAATACAAGAAGTGAGAATAATGAGATCCTAGAGATACTATTATCCTAAAGATAAACACATACTGACTTTACACAGCAGACAACAAAACCAAAATAGATTTCAGAGTGCAAAACTTGTGGATCTGTTTTCAAAGAGTTGATTTGACAAACTTCTTTGCCAATTGAAATATTTTTCATGCTTTATCTATGCCCCTTGTGATAAACATAAAATGTTCTTCAAGCTGGTAAATTCTGTTATATTCCCTACATCGATTTCTCACCCTGTAGGTTACATTGAAAATCACGTGTCAGGGCCAATATCCAAAGGCCAAAACAAATGCACCTGTAATCAAACAAATTGGATTTATTAGTTGCTCCAACAAGGAAATCCAAACACCATGGGAAACCTAGGGATGGCTCAGTTAGAGGGTATCAGGAAGGGCTTATTATAGGATTTTGGTTGTATTAGGGGATTTGGGAGAGATCGCAAGGCAGTGTGGGTAGCTCTGGATTGAGTGCTGTCAAGAGGCTGATTATATTATTGAATAGCCTTATTTTGATCTAGGAGATAAATGGAATGGAATGAAGCTAAAATAAGAATTAGTAAGGAAGTCTTGTTAACCAAAAGAGGGACATTTTTCGTCTTTTATGTTCTTTGCATAATGTTCTTGATATTGTTTGTGATCAGATATGAATACAAAGAGGTCTCAGAGTGACCTCATCTGATTTGATGTTCTGTGAGACTGTTTATTTTTAACAGGAGAACATCCCAACCTAGTTTTTGGTGTCAGGCAGCTACCAGCTGACAGATGTCAGAACTGTTTGTTTTTTTCTTTGTCACACCTTTAGGCAGCCTAATGGCTTCACCAGATGGAATACATTATTGAACTTTGCTGTCCTTTTTTTTTTTCTTTGCATTTGGAAAGCATACAATTATACTATTAAGCATGCATTTTAAACTACACACCATCTCACTAAATATTAGAATGATCATTTATGGAAATATCCTACCTCTTCTACCCTTGCACTCCAACACAACTGCTCTCTCAGCCCCTACACCCCTCCAAGGACAACTGAGTCCAATGAGAAGACCCAGGGAAAAGAGATGATAGGCTCTATTTTATATCTAATTCTGCCCCCACCAGTGGGATCTAAACTAGCTTTCTCTGATAATCTCTTCCAAGTGTTTCCATTTGTAATGAATTATTTAATTTTTCTATTTTCCCATAGCACATTCATTATTATATCACAATTGCCATATATAACTATGCCTTTATACATTGGCTTTTCTTACTAGGCTCTAAGGTCCTTAAGTATGAAGATAAATTCTTAGTCATCTCATTATCACTAGCAGGATGAAATGAGTGTTCAATTAGTTGTAATTGCCTGAATATCAATCAGTCTTCCTAAGGCATGAATTCTACTTATGCCCTGGTTTCCATGTCTAAAAATTAGGTTAGAAAGATGGTTATTGTAATTGATATGAGGATGAAATAAAGGTGAAAGTATTCCAAAAAAGTAGCTGTTTTAAATACATAGACCATAATCTCGTTCCCTTTTCTCACAATTTCTACATAGTGTTCCGGATTATGTTTCTCTGCTTGGAATTAAAAATTCGTGCTTAAAAATGATTAATTTTTACATCAACACAAACTCTCACTGGACTCATTTTGAATCTCTTTTCAAGGAAATACCATGGCTTCTTCCTGAAGATACATATGGTTGTGTTGTGTGTGTTTTACTTTTAGCTGTTCCTCGCACCAGTGATACCCAGTGCAGCTCTGTCCCAGAGCCCAGATATGGAAGGAGAATTGGTTCTGAATTCTCAGCTGGTTCAATTGTTCGATTTGAATGTAACCCAGGATACTTACTTCAAGGCTCCACAGCTATCCGCTGTCAGTCTGTACCTAATGCTTTAGCTCAGTGGAATGACACAATACCAAGTTGTGTAGGTAAGCATGTCTTGGTAATATCTGATAACTTGCATGAGGATATAAATCAGAACTTAGGAGCAGCGTTAGAAAACTGCTTTCCAATGCATCTATCCTGTCTGCACAAATTGAATTGATCATGCTTGTGACCTATTTAAAGAATAATTTGTTTTATCAGAAATAATTGAGTAGCAGCCAAACCCTAAAAATATTGTTGTGTTTCATAAAATAACTCATCAGATTAATAAATGTGAGACATGTTTTCCTTCTCAGTATTTATTAAGTATGTCATCAACCCTAAAACCATGAATATACAACATAATTTCATTTTGGGGAAAAATCATTATAATGTTGATTGGCTATATTACTCGTGTAATACACTTTTAATAAATTTATGCTGATGAATGTTTGAAAAGCAATAGGTTAATGCAGACTGAATAACAATCACATTTTTAGTTATAGTTTATTTCCTTCATTTGTATAAGATCCTCTAGTGCAATCAGGATTAGCAGTCAAATTCATTTGTACATTTTACACATCTCTTCTCCTCTCTGGGCGTGCTCATAAAAATCCCATTAATATTATTTGAAATTATATGTCTGCATTTAAAGAGAAGTTTCTCAAAAGTTCTTAAATTGTAGTAGATCAATTATGCTAAAGAGAATCAGTATCAGAGTTGGCATTAAGGAAAACCCTAAGCCCTTTCTTTGAGAACCTAAAACAATTAATTTATAGATTCAAGTTCTATAATTTATTAGCATAATAGAAAATAATCAATAATATTTCCAATTAAAAAAATGGACTAGCTATTGCCTTGGCTAAATAATGTCAATTAAAGTTTCATAGTACATGTAAAATTTCTCTTAAAATCTCATCACATGGTGGACAACAGTGGCTCAGTGGCAGTTCTTGCTTGCCATACTGGAGACCCAGATTCGATTCCTGGAGACTTTCCATGTCAAAAATAGATAATAAAATAAATAAATAAATAAATAATTAGAAAAAAGAGGATGGTGCGACGGTGGCTCAGTGGCAGAATTCTCGCCTGCCATGCCAGAGACCTGGGTTCGATTCCTGGTGCCTGCCCATCAAAAAAAAAAAAAAAAATGTCATTACACACCTGGGTGCATGGGTGGTTCAGTGGTTAGAATGTGTGCCTTTCATGCGGGAGATTCGGGTTTGATTCCCAGACCATGAACCCAAAAGAAAAAAAAATCTAATCACACACCAAAGGAAAATCAGACACCAAATTAATATTGTTCTTTATTGTATTTTATTTTTATTAAAAGTGGCTTTGTCTTTTAGTCCCTTGCAGTGGCAATTTCACTCAGCGGAGAGGTACAATCCTATCTCCTGGTTACCCTGAACCATATGGTAACAACTTAAACTGTATATGGAAAATCATAGTTACAGAGGGGTCAGGCATTCAGGTGAGTGCACAAGGCCCTGAGTCCTCAAATAACTAGTGCTAAGCTAGGGCCCATGGGGTAGTTCTTATTCTTTTTCTATTTTTTTTTCATTTCTTTTTGTATTGGCTATTTTCAATACATAGACTGCAATCTCTTTCTCTTTTGTTATGATTTCTACATAGTGTTTGAATCATGTTTCTCTACTTGGAATTAAAATAATAGACATGGTGAGTGAAAACAATATCAAAACTGTCAGTCGTGGAAATTTTCGGGTGTCCTTTTCATGGATTCTTTTCTTTTTTTTTTTTTGCCTTTCTCGTATTTATGTGTTTTTAATCTTGTGAAAAACCCCGTGTGATTAATTTATTCAAACTGAAAGTAAATATTAGTTTAATTTTATTGTTTGGTAGATTCAGGTGATCAGCTTTGCCACAGAACAGAATTGGGACTCACTTGAGATTTATGATGGTGGTGATATGACAGCATCTCGCCTGGGAAGTTTTTCAGGTAAGACAACAAATACCAAGGCCTGTTTCTTTGTGTGTGGATCAAAACCAATAAACAAAACATTCAATGTCAATTTTTCCTACAACTCTCCTATATCTGTAATAGTATCTCTAGTGTCAAGAGTCTAAGCCACTAAAAAAAGGTGAGAAAAAAGAAAGCTTTATTCCCTAGGAGTAGGAACAGTGTTCTGTAGATGAGACTGGCCTGCCTCTAGCAGAGCTTTTCTATGTTATTGGTCAGGAGACAGGGGGACAAAAAAGGAATATGAGGTGGGGGGTAAGGCAGAGATTAGATAACAGTTCTTGGTTCTTAATTTTCCAGTAATCTGGAAAATTATACTCTGCAGTTTCAGGCTTTCATGAAAACAGGCTGTTTATGCCTAAAATTTGCAACTCTTTGTTACATAAGAATTGTAGAAATCTTAACCTTTTACATCAGATGTTCCCCTGCTTACTCATAAGTAGTAGCAGACATGAAATTGTAGTCAACCTCATTTAGTCCTGTCTCGCTCTTTGTTCCGCTTCCAACGCTTGCATATTTATCTGAGTAATGAAGAGTTTTCTTTCACAATGTTCCCTTCAGCTGTGCAGTTCCTTTCCTTCCCATTGCCCATAAACTTTTTTTTTTTTTAGGAATAAATAGTAAAGTTTATTAAAAGAGAAGTTTCTTTAAAGTGAAAGTACATGTCTAAGAGGTTAACACGGGCATGGCTGAGGGAGGTACATGCACTGAGTGGAATGGGCCAGCTTACTTTATAGGAAAGTTCTGTGAATAGCAGGTTTCAGTAGGAGCCTTTGAATACTAGGTGTGTTCTTTGTTCTAGGAAGCGATAGCCAGCAGAATTTGGGGTTTGTTGTCATATACCTAAAATTTGTCTTTGCCCACTGTCCGTAAACTTTATTCAGGACCGTAGTCCCTTTTCTTTCATAGTAGCAGGTTATCCTGCGTCTAGACCTTTGTCACTGCTCTCTTCCATTCTCTGTAGTATTAGCCCATCAATCTTCCAGATAGATTAGCTGTCATCAGTTTCATCATAATCATTATTTTCCCAATCCCCATCATTGACTGAGCTTTTATACTGCCCTGCAAGTGTACATGTTTACATGCATTATCTATTTCTTTCCTAACAATAGCACTATGAACAAAGTTTGGTCATTATTGTTTACAAGTGAGGAACAAAGATTTGGTATTTTAGAATTTTCCAAGGGTAGGAAAGATGTAATTGGGATTTTAATCACAGAGTCTGGGTCCAATTGCCTGATTTTGGGATCATATTCTAAGAAAGAGTGATTTAAGCACATAAAAGTTTATTTTTCTGGCATAACAAGAAATCTAAATACAAAAAGTTTCTTTTTATCTAGTAAATAATAGCTTTTCAAAAAGTTCCCACAAGTTACTCAATATAAATATATATAAATATATAAATATCTCATTGGCCTGAACTTTTGGTCATCTCAATTGCAAAGGAAGACTGGATTTTTTTTTCCTTTTAAACCTGGTATAGTCCTTCCTTAAACAGCATCTGTATTCTAGTCTTCCTTAAGAAATAAGAAACAGAAAACCAATAGTGGGTGGAACATTAAGAACATCTGACACAACTTTCATTTTATCACTCACCTCTTTAATAATAGCTTTCTGTGATCTTGTTTCTGGTTGCTAGCAAGTAAATACTTATTTATACAAGACAACTTAAGATTTTGTGCAATAAAATGTCAGTCTAACTTTTTACTGTTATCTGTCACACACAATCTATATGACTGTCTTTGTTTTATTTATTTATTTTTGGAGCATTTTTTTTTTTCAACAACCCATTACAATTCTTCAGGCTTGATCTCAAATGCTATTTTTCATTTTCCATTACCAGAAAAGATAAAGTTCAGGTTAATATGCAATTTTTAAAGAACGTGCTATATATAGCAAGTGCCGTGTTTATTGTTAGGGTGAAAAGATCAGGTCTTTTTCATTAAAAACAACAAACAACAAAGCTTAAAATCTTTAGGTAGATCTCAAACTCTCCTTAATCATATCAATAGAAGGTGGTAGGTAAGCAAATGTTAAATGTAGGCATTAGGTGTTATAGGAGGGCAAAAAGCAGTATGATTCCTAGATTTGGGGGAAAGAAAGCTACCTTCGAAAAATTAAAATGTCTTAACCCCCAAAATAACAGGGAGAAGAGATGCTCCAGGCAAAGGGAACCATACATTTTTGTGCTTGTGCAATGTATATTTGTAATTTAGGTATACATTAGTTAAGGGAATAGATTTTATATTTAAATAAATTCAATTTAAGTGAATGTAAAAACATATGGTTCAGCCTGATTCTCTTAAGTTGATAGAAAACTTATTTATACAAAGCAAACTTATTTTATGTTGTTAGGAATCAACTACACCATTTTAATTTAATTTCTATCTTCACATTGTTTGAAATTAAGCCGAGTATTCACATTTTGTAATTTAACATTCAAGATATTTTTTAGAAGTCCTAGAGATCCTTAATATGTGGTGATATACAATTTTCCTAAGATAAAAACTTGAATTATGGACATTTCCAGACTCCAAGACAGTAGTGTTTTGTGAGTGAACCCCAATTTAGCTATTAATTTTCCTTGTCACCTATGCATTCTGTGAGACAAAATATGAGCAAGAGCCATGTTGATGAATTTTGAGTAGTTTATAGCTATGGCCATTAAGGATATCAAGGGTTCCCTTGCGTATTCAATTAATAAAAGTAATCAACAAAATTCCATAATTTATGCTTTCTATACAACATAATATTATTTCATATACTATAATGTAGTAGAGAAAGAAAGAGTCACATTCCCTCCCTGGTTTTCTGCTTTGGTCCATTGAGAACTGGACTTCTGTGCTTTCTCAAAGTTTTATATAAAAGCTTTTGGATGCTCTATTCTTTTACTCATTCTTCCCTAAAGGAAGAGGAATGACCCTTCTGATTAGTGAGAGTCTTGTGTTCATTGAAAAACATAGTGAGCAGAGTCACTGTGGCTTGGTCCTACCATTGAAACCATTATTTGAAGTCCTCTTTGTCTCTTATTCTTCTATTAATAGGCAGATAGGGCCTCCTTGCCTCTGTCTCTTTCTTTCTTTATGTTTTGGCTGAGGTCAGGTATATCAGGGGTGGCATGGTAGTGGGAGAAGATCCGGTCTTTGTCTTGGAACATTTTGGTAAATGCTTGCAGAATCTATTTTATCTATTTTCTCTCTCACTCTCTTACTCTCTTTCTACATCATGCCTCAGGATATAAGGAAGTCCCAAGGCCTAATAGTGTAAGAGAAATAGAAAGGCAAAATTGGCCTCAGGTTTAATAAGGGCACCTCCCTCAGGCTACCAGGAGCCCAGCTTCCTTCTTTTGAGTGTTATAAGACATTTTTCATATTTAAAATGCATAATTTCATTTCTCTTCTTATAGTGATCTTCTCTTTATTCATTATTGGTCGTATAGCTGAAGCAGTGAAGAATGAATGGTTTAATACTCTGTGAACACAACAGGATTTCTTCACAGTGTAAATTTCACAAAGGATACAATTAATTCTAAGATTTAATATGGGCTAATTTCCTCTTTCCATATATTTATGGAGGTGTTTGGCACAGTTTGTAGCCAAGCAAGAAGGCAGTTGCATGTGATGGTAGCTGGGTAGGTTGGGGGCCGAGGAAAGGCCAATGAATACATACCTGGAAATTGAGAAGAAAAGGAAGAATGTTGAGGTTAATATGAACCAGAGTTGAGAGGGGAGTTAGAAAAATGGCAAAGAGGAAGGCTAGAATGAATTTGTTGGGTTGTATTTGAATTAGAGATATTTGTATCAACTGATGGTTTTAATATTCAAAGATATGGAAATAAATAACATGTGTGTGTATGCATATTACCTACTTCTCACTTCTGAGAGTTATTGAGACAGTAACAGCCCAGTATCAATGAACATATCTACTACCCAAATTTTGGTTTCTAAACATCATTCTAAATACCATTCGCCACTTAAAGGAACAGGGTTCCTTGGAGAAATGCTGACTCTAAGGCTGTGGTGGGAAAAAAAATACAAGAGGAATGATTTTATATAAAATAGAAATCTGAGTCCCTACTTATATACATAAATGAAAGAATGAATGATGAGAAAGCTTTACCTGATTGTAGAAAAAAGACTTAATAAATATAGATGGAAGATGAAATTAAAATGTCATCATGTGATCCAGAGTAGATTCTTAGCACCAAAGGAAGCTTACAATTATGGATAAAATTTTGATGAGGAACAGGACATCTACATAATCTCATGATATCTCCCCACATAATCCTTATTTATTACAAAGGGGGGAATAGTAACTTCACAGTGGAGAATTCTGGCAGAAACCACATTAACCAAATGATTAATGTTAATATCACCCAAAATGGGACATCATGTCCAATGGTAAACTGATAAATTTGCTCTTGGAAAAAAAAGGTATGACTTTTAGCTTTCTCAATTTTTATGGTGTAAATACTCCCACCACGGCTGATTTTAGGAAAACAATGTAATGTCACTGAATACAGAGATGGGAAGAAATGTGCTGAATCAGCTCCTGCAAGACAGTAGAAACAGTCTTCTGAACACCAGTGTTAAGGTACCATGTGATCAGATGTCCTAAGAAAAATGCAGCATCACATTTATGATATCTTGCCAAAAGTGCATAGCCTGAGTTAAGTCATGAAGAATGTTTTAATTTGCAAGCTGCTGGAATGCAATAACCAGAAGTGGAATGGCTTTTAAAAAGTGAATTTATTAATTTGCAAGTTTACAGTTCTAAGGGCATGAAAATTTCCAGATTAAGGCAAGGCTATAAAAATATCCAAACTAAGACTTCCAGGGAAAGATACCTTCATTCAAGAAGGCTGGTGAAATTTGGGTTTCTCTCTCAGCTGAAAAGACACATCATGGTATCTGCTAGCTTTCTTTCCAGGCTTCTTCAATTGTGTCCCTGAAGGCATTTATTTTCTGCATCACCAATCGTCACTGTCTGTGTGGGCTCTGTTCCTTCTCAGCTTTTTCCTAAATGGTTCCCTCTTAAAGGGCTCCAGTTAACAACCCATCTTGAATGCATGGAAGCACATCTCCATGGAAACCATCTAATCAAAAGTTATCACCCACTATTGGGTAGGTCACATATCCATGGAAACAATCTAAAGATCCCACCCAGCAATATTGAATGAGAAAAACAGGACATGGCTTTTCTGGGGTACATAATAACTTCAAACTGACACATTACACACTTTGGACTCCCAAAACACATGTTCTTTCTAAATACAAAATACATTCATTCTATCATAATATCACAATGCCTTAAACCATTTTGGTAACAATACAAATGCAATACAAAGTCAGAAACAGTACAAAATCCCAACAAAATAAGCTACAGGCATAGTCTGTCCTGAGGCAAAATTATCCTCTGGCTCTGGACCTGTAAAACTCAGAACAAATTTTCCACTGCTGACATACAAAGGAGGAACAGTCATAGGATAAATGTCATTTATCCTTGGGGCCTTTAGAAAGCAGCAGTCCCACCCTTTCCAAGGCCCTACACAGAGGCCCAGCTCTCTCCAAATGCTGAGAATTGCAACCTTGAAGGACATTGGGACTACTTTTTTCTCAGCTTTACCCTCTCCAAGCATCAGGGCAACTCCCTAGCTCTCAGCCATCTCTGGAGCATGCTCACCCCCCTTAGAACAATGTGGTGGCAGCATGGCTCTCCCCAGTCCCCAAGGAATGTGCTCCATCCTCTCCAAGGCCTGAGACACTGAAACTCCTGCCCTTTGCCCTTGGGGCAAACTCATCTTCTCCAAGTGTATGGGTGGGCCCTTTCTTCTGGCCTAAGGTTTCTTGTCTTTAGACCTTAGCTTTCATGGTTCTGCCTTTGAAGTTATATTTCCTCCAATTTGTCCCTTTTCACTTTCTTTTAGTTCAGACTGGCAGTGGCTCTGTTTATACAGATCTCACAACACTTGCATTGGTTTTCTAGGCAGTATGCTGGGATCATGCCCATCAGACAAAGAGATTTTCCACAAATCCTTTCTGGATAACTCCATCTCAAATCCTCGTTTGTCCTGTAATGGCTGACTGCTTCTATGTCCTGTTAAATCCTCTTGTGGGGCACTATCTCTAGGGTCTCACTTTCTGGAAGCCCAGAATTTTCCAGACCATCAGTTTCTTATTTCTTTATACTCAAAAGTTCAGGTTTTAGCTTATTTCTTTCCTGTTGCATTTCACTATAACTGCTAGGTAAACTAGGCTGCACTTTTGACATTTAATTTGGAAATCTCTTCTGCTAAATATCCAAGTTCATGGCTTTTAAAATCTGCCTTACATCTAAAACTAGTGGCCAATTTTGCCAGATTCTTTGCTACTTTAAAACAAGGATTGCCTTCCTTCCAGCTTGCAATAGCATGTACATCATTTCTGTCTAAGGCCTTATCAGAAGTGTCTTTAGAGTCCACATTTCTACCAACAGTCTCTTCAAAGCTTCCTAGGCCTTCTCTATCAAGCTCCTCACAACTCTTCCATTCTCTTCCCCTTATCCGTTTATAAAGCCATTCTAACCTGTTTGGTATTTGCAAACTGCAGCATCCCATTTCTGGTACCAAAATCTGTTTTTGTTTGCAAAATGCTGGAATGCAATATACCAGAAGCAGACAGCTTTTAAAAGGAAATTTATTAAGTTGCAAGTGCACAGTTCTAAGGCCATAAAAATGTCCAAATTAAGGCAAGGCTATAAAAATGCCAAAAGTGTGGCTTCCGGGGAAGGATACCTTAGCTCAAGAAGGCTGATGACATTTAGGGTTCATCTCTCAGATGGAAAGGCACATGGCAATGTCTGCTAGCTTTCTCTCCAGGTTTCTTCAAGCACTTCCCTGGGGGTATTTTCTTTCAGCATCTCCAAAGGTCTTTGGCTGTGTGGGCTATATTCATTCTGAACTTTTCCAAAATGGTTCCCTCTTAAAGGGCTCCAGTAAGCAACCCCATCTTGAATGGGTAGAAAAGCATCTCCATGGAAACCATCTAATTCAAAGTTACTGTCTATAATTGGGTGGGTCATATCTCCATGAAAACAATCAGAAGATCCCATCCAGCAGTATTGAATGAGGGTTGAAGTACATGGCTTTTCTAGGGTACATAATAGCTTAACTGGCACAAGGAGCATCAGACAAACTAAAATAGAAAAGTATACCACAAAATAGCTTGTTTGTATTTTTAAGAATTGTCAAGTTCATGAAAGACAACAGAAGGCTAAGGAACTCTTCCAGGTTAAGGAAAACTAAAAACACAGTATTAAAGTGCTTTGATGGCTCTTGGATTGAAATATTTTATATATAAGTCATTTTTGGGAGATTGTTGAAACTTCAGTGGGGTCTGTGGAATAGATAGCAGTGTTGCATTAATGTTAATTTTTTGATTCTGAGAACTGCACACTGAATTTTTAGGAGTAATGATCATTCTGTAATTTTCTTTCAAATGGTTCAAAACAGAATCATTTTACATGACAGATAGGTACATAGATAATAGAATTTGTATGTAATATGTAGATAGTGGATTATGGGAGTCTTTTCTCTGTACTTGAATGATTTTTTAAGTTAGAAATTATTTCTGAAAAATTTGAAAAGTTTTAAAAAGCTTTATGTGGAAATCATGACAAATAAGCCAGCAAAAATGAATATATTAAACTATATATATATATATATTTTTTTTTTTTTTCTTTGCATGGGCAGGCTCTGGGAATTGAACCTGGGTCGCCAGCATAGCAGGTGAAAATTCTGCCACTGTTGCCCGCCCTCCCACAATATTTTTTAAATACTCATAAAGTATATATTAAACTCAATTTAAAAGTTAGTATTTGGGTGAAACACAAATAAGAATAAGTAGTTGCTAGAGGTAGATAATTCAGAACAGAAGATGGATGTACTGACTGACAACTTTAAGAAATTCTGTGCTTTGATTTTTTCACTTCCTTTTGGACAGTTATATGTATCTAACTTTTTATGGTGTAAACCATTTAAAATCATTTTAGAGGTAGGCAATTTATAAATTATAAATGCATAAAATAGAGCAAAATTCATGACAATTTGTAGCTGACAATCAAATTTAAGGAAAAGTAAATACTAAAAAAAGTAAATATTCAAAAAGTGTGCTGACGGTAGAATTTGTAGGAATTATAATAAAATTCCTCCATTTTCTTTATTATCTAGATTGTAGTAAGACGATTTGATCAAAAAGATTCTGCTTGTGGCAACATTGTTTTTTTTTTCTTTTGATAACCATGTACCTTTCATATGGTGAGAATAAATTCCTTCCAGTTCACTCTGAGAAGAAACCCAAAGAGAAAACCCAGTTAGAGGGGGTATACAGGGCCTCTCTTCAGCTGTGGTCTGGGCACCCAAATACACAGCATCCTTTTAGCCCTTCCTAGGTAACTGATACTCGCATGTTTTTATGGGGCCTGAGCCATTAAAATCCAATTTTTTAATAGAATAACAAATGATTATATCTCATAACAGAAGTACAAGCAGGATTGCTCATGAATTTGCTTGCTGCAATTAATAATAACAGGTAGAGGCAGCCTGATACTTTATAAAGCACTTTCATATACACAACTCATCTATTACTCACATATCCCTGCAAGAGATTTATTATCATTATTTTATAGATATTGGAACATATCATAATTTCTTTTTCAGTGACTTAGTTGAAGGTGATAGAGCTAATTTGTGTCACTGCCAGGAAAGAGGTTTTCTGATTCCCCATCCAGGGCCCTTCCACAATAATGCAGCCATGGAAAACAAACAAACAAAAAGTCAAACAACAAATATGTACGTATTGAATATCCCATGTGCAAATAACTGTGGTGGGGATGTGAGCTATTAAAAAAATAATAATCTATGGTCTCATCACTCAAAAAGGGTACAATTAAAAAAAATGAAGCAAGCATAAACATTGCATGAGATAATGCAAAAAGCCATATCCTTTTTTTTTTTTTTGGTTTGAAATATATTGGGCACTGAGTGTCCAAAGATGTCAAAATTACTGATTAAGTATATATGTTCAAAATGTGTGTGAAGTTTTAAAACCTAATGGAAGATTTTGTATGCTAGTTCAACAAGTCCTTAATGTATTTTCAGAATGGAATCATTCTGCATTTGTGACAGTTTATTTTATTGGGATATTATTTATATTTCATTTGGCTGGTATTTTTCCCTCCCTCATTCCAGGAAAACAGTCAGGTGTTGTTAACATTTGACTTGGACTAAAAGCAGCAGGTGTCCATGTTTTAAGATTAAAACCCCCTCCTAGCTTTGGTCACTTAAAAGCCTAAGCTTGCTTTTTTTAGAAGCTACAAGGATGGTGGTGAAGGCTGAGCAAGTTGAGATGATTGCCAAGAAGAAAAGTTGTGATGTCCCCTCTCCTGGGCATCCCCCTGGAATTTAATGGTTTCTTTGAAGTACCAATAGGAGGTGGTAGTACCACAGAAAGAAAATGGCAGTCTGAAGTATTTAGAAAGGCTAGATTTTAGGACCAGGAATTCAGCAAAAGTCTGCAGAATATTGGAACCACTAGAATCCAAGAGATGATGTGAGTTTGGAGAATGAGGATATGTGAATTAAAAAAAAAAAAAACAGAGGACCAAAAATTGGAACTATTTAATATCCTGGGTCAGGGAAGGAATCCTCAGTAATGACAGAGAGCAAATATCCCCAACTCCATAGAAGGGTCCTCAGAACAATTGGAGTTGGTTTAGACTTTAACCAAAAGAAATAGCTGACATCCTAATAAATAAAAAATTATTTAATTTCTATAAATACATATAAATAAAATTAACAAATGCAGAATGAGTACAGAATGAAGAATACATGGAAAGGCATATAGGAATTTTGGAGATAAATTGATAGCTATTTCATTAGCCCAGGTAAGAACTGAAGATAGTTTAGACTAAAATGATGGCAATGGAAATAAAGAGTTAATGACTGATTGAAGTTTTACAATTTCCTACATTCTAAGGCAAGACTGGTCTGTTCATCTTTCTAAAGCATTTAAAGAAGCTGATGTCTTTAAAACTGAAGCCCAATCAGGGTGAGTTCTGCTTTATCAGAAAATAACTGATAGTTTTTGGAGTGATGGCTAATAGGTCTGCATGGGGGGTAAACCCATGTTTATTGAGTTAATAAGTAAAAGGCTTAGTTTGGTAAGGGAGTGAAGACTATAATGGGTATAAATAGGAATAAGAAAGGGGAAATGGTTCAGGAAAGAAGTGGAAAAGCATTCAAGTACAAAGCATGCCCTGTTTTGGGAATGCCTTGAGGCAGAAAAATGAACTGGGAAAATAGGAGGAGTGAGAAGAAGCTAGAAATGCAGCCAGTGGTTAAATCATGCGGGTTCCTTAGACCAAATTTAAAAAGTTGAAATTTGTCCTAAAATTATGGAGAATCTATGAGAATTTTAATATGACATATTCATATATACATTTTAAACAGAGCTTGCTGACTAACAAATAGAAAATGAATTGGATTGAGGCAGAAATAGATTCCGTAAACACGTTAGAAGATGATTGCAGTAATCCTGGGTAATGGTTTTCATGGCTTGAACCAGGGCAGTTGTGAAGATAGAGAGATGGAGTGAGTGAAAATAGGAGGGATTTAGGCACCAAACTATTTAGGGTCTGATGGAGAGACTATAGAGCAGAATGGGGTAATGGAGAGGAAGGAATATTCTGATACAAGCACATGGGTGGAAGTTGATAATGTTGACTGAAAAGGAAAAAAGGGAGGTCAACCAGGGACAGATTATGAGATCAGTTTTGGACATATCTCATTTAAGGAGCCTTAGGATAATCCAGTGCTGTGAAGAGACTACTGGAGTCCTTGAATTATTTAAAGCTACTGGATGATATTGTGATATGTTTAAGTAGGCAACAATGTATGATAGAGTATCTTATCTTCCCAATAATGCTTACCCATTTTGAATAATCAACTTATTTATTTGATTTATTACTTCAAACATTATTTCTTTGTACATTGGCATTATCTTTATGGTACCTTGCTCTAGTAATTTGTCTGCATCATGATCAGTTTTATACAGTGGATATTCCCTTGTCATCTACTATGTGCATAGTTCTAATTTAGGGAATAGACATTAAATATAATAGAGTATAAAGCATATATGCTTTAGACAAGTATTACTTATGCTTGCTTAGTATTTTCTGATATGAAAATATGGCAATGCATTCTGCCAAAATATTTTACAATTTCGATTTGTGAACATTTATTTTTTATCCCAGCATCCTCCAATGTCATGGTTTCTTTCTCACCCTTTCTTTCTCCTTAGCATTTGCCTTTCTCCTTCTAAGCTATTATGGCACACACTAGGACATTTTAGTAAAATGAGCATTATATAAAAATAAATCTTTATTTTCCTTTTCACACATTTTTAGTTGAAGTCATTCACAGATCTAAGTGGGACCATTATTCAGTATGAGTCACAGAAGGAATAGAAAAGGAGATACAGTCAAAAGCATCATCTTAAAAATAATACATTAGATCAGCAACTACTCAACCTGAGTGCTCCCTCACCCCCGTAAGGCTTGAGCATTGGATTTTTGTCCCCTCTTTGTTCATATCAAGTAAAAAAAAATGAAGCAGAATATTACATTGTAAAAGAAAGCCATGTGAATAAACAAAGGCATAGTTAAAATATAAGATTTTGTGTGTTCATATACTGCCATGATAAAAAGTGGATCATAAACTTCTACTCAAGGAGGGCAGAGATGATGAAGTATAACTTTTAGTTGTACCTAAAGCAACAGAAAGACTCAATATATTATGATCAAAGCCAATACTTAGATTCAATTTGTGGTAATCAAATTATCGAGTTCTATAAGTCTAGAAAACACCTTCATATATTTAATATTTGGAAAAGTGAATGCATTTATTAAAATTAAATCTATGTTATTTCTGACAGGTACCACTGTGCCAGCATTGCTGAACAGCACTTCCAACCAACTCTACTTACATTTCCAATCTGATATTAGTGTGGCAGCTGCTGGTTTTCACCTGGAATACAAAAGTAAGGTCAACTATTTCTGCATCTAACTTTAATTATTATATTGAATAATTTTCTTAAAGGTAAAATAAATTCATGTCCTTATTATACAGTGAAATATTATTATTCTAAAACCATACTTAAGATTTACATGGGATTGGGTCTTAGAAAACCTGTCTTGATAAAATATATTATAAAAGACAAATTAATGAGAAAATTTAAAGTCAATGTATGGAATCATTATTTAAAACAACTACTAAATTTTGGATTGTTTGCGTTAAAAAGCACAAAACATAATTTATATTACCAGTGTTCTTGTGAGTGATAGCAAATATTCTTATTACTGCCCAAAATATAGGAAGCCATAATTTCCAAATAGATTATGATTATATGCCTTTTCTATTTCTAGTCTCAAAGGCTTGTAAAATCAGGACTAGCAAAGAGCTGTAACTTTAATGTCTGCATTTGTGTATTGTTCATTTTAATTGGAAGTAGGCATGGAAAAGGAGACTCTAACCTTTTACAAATGGATGTGAGACTGAGTTAATAGTCTGATAAATGGGATGACAAAAGTCAAATTCACAAATCTTTTTTGGTGTTTGATTATTCAGGTAAACCTTGTAAAAACTAAATAGGAATTTCCAATGAGAGTGAGGTTTATTTTAGGACGTGTTTTTGAGCATTAAAAATGCTTAATGTTGATATTCATCTCCTTTAATAAGCAGTTGCAAATAAGCAAATACATGGATAAGCTTTAATAAGTGATCTTTTGAATTGAGATAAACAGTTTGCTAGGATGTAAATGCATGCATGTTTTTGAAAGGCCAGATTTCCAGCTGATGATAAATATTCTGAACCAAACGCAAACCACAGGGCTGTTTCGCATTCTGGTTAAATTTCCCTACTTATTATAGGCATTTGTATGCAAGCTTATTCCAATTTATTTGAATAGGACTACTTTAGTGACAGTGTGAAATGATACTCTGGATGTTATTTATGTAGGATATATTTGGAAAAATCTGTTACTTTGATACATTTTGTGAACATCTGCAGGTAGTAAATTATAAACTTTATTTATGATAGTGTGAATAAATTCACTAATATTTTTAGCAGTTTTAGAATTGATGAGTGTTTTTTTCCCATTCCTGTTAAACTAGCTTCTGGCTTTCCATTCACTTCTTATATAAAGAGGTGCTGGTAAATTAATTTGTCTACATTCTCTTCTGTATACACAGATGGACTTCAGTTCTAATAATATACTTATCTACATTCTACAGTACTTGTACTCATTATAATTTATTAAAAGAGCAAGACTAATATATTTATAATTGAAATGAACCCTGCTTAAGAATTTAAAGTTTTATTTAGTTACTTACTTACTAAATTTTTTTTATTTGGGCAAATATAAATGTAGCTTTACATTTGTTATCCTTCCTTTTCCAAGTGGTTTTCTGATGCTCACACTATTTTGATGGTTCATGCCTTTCTTTACTTCCAACATATTTAAAGGCAGTCATTTCCTGTTTTAGTTCTTTCTGCCAGATTTTGAAATATGAGGTATCAGTAGAACTAACCTTATTAATATCAGCATGAAAGGTGATAAAGACTTTTGACAGCATTAGCCAACAGATCATCTAATGTTTTTAGTCTGTTCACATATTTTACATATACCTCAAAATAAATATTTCCAATCTGCAAATTCAGATTTTCGTTGATTGATATCCTGAAACAATAATTAATAAGCACTTACCCTATGCCATCTCTCTCCCTTAGCATGCTAAGTGCTTGCTCCTCTCCCCTCACAGCAACGCTATGAGGCATTAGTATATTCAGTTTTTTAAGGTGAAAGAACAAAACTTATACTGACCTGCCCCGGTCACAGTCACACTGCTAATAACTAATGGAATGCAGAGGCACCAAAAATACTTTATTATAAATACCATTTACTGAGTACCTTTTGAAAGTATTCCAACCATCCTGTTATATATAACTATCCCAACTCTCCTATTAGAAAGCTAGAATGCAGATTGCCCTGTTTTGCAAATGAGGACATTAGGAGTTAGTAGCATTAAATAATGTATGGAAATTCAAAGCATTTGTGAGTCAGTGCTGAAAATCAAGCTTGGCTGGCTTTACAAACCTGTGCTGTGTAGCTGTGCCACATTTGCTTCCATCTGAGCAGCATCATTTTTCTCATGGAAAATGAAGTCTAGACACACTCTTAATTATAACTGTTATCCTAAATGAACAGTGATAGGAATTTCTGAAACAGAAAACAAAAAACTTTGTTTGAAATGATAGGTTGTAAAATATTAACGATAACCAAAGAAGTTCCGAGGAGGTCCAAACTGACAGGTATGATCTAGATTTTCTGCTTATGTAAAACATCTGTGCAAAGGCTTGAAAGATCAGGATATTTGAAATGCTTATATTCCTGCAGCCATCTATCCTTCTTTAATATTATTTAATTATCTTGTCCTTCTTTGTAATTCCAATGCTCTGGTTACCTTGCAACCTCAGCTCCCTGAAGGGTTTTAAAAAAAACTATGATTTTATAGATTGTCTAGTGTTTTCTCCTTATTCAGTTAGGATCAGTGTTCTATTTTGCAGGTTTCTACATCATGGGTGGAAGTGGAAGTTCTTACAAGGGTTTGTGAAATTGTTCTGTTTCAAGAACAGTTGTATGAATACTATAATTATTTTTTTAGGTTAACTATCTCAGTTTGCCAGTGCTGCTATAAACAATATATATCACAGACTAATTGGTATAAACCACAGTAATTTATTATCTTTACAATTTTAGGAGCAAGGAGTCCACAATCAAGGTTTCGGTTAGATCATGCTTTCTCTGAAGGCTGAGCATGCTGACGGTATTTTGTGGGCAATCCATAACTCAATGTCTGATTCTGTCACATGGTCACCTCTCTCCAGATCTATCTTCTGTTAACTAGGTCCAAATTTCCTCTACTCATAAGAATTGCAGCCATACTGTATTAAGTCCACTGCGATTCGGTTTGGCCTGTCCTTAACTAATAGCATCTTCAAAGATGCTACTACAAGTGGGTTCACATCCACAGGACTGGGTGTTCAGACTTGACATGTCTTAGGAACATGAGTCAATCTATAGCATTACCCATGAAGAGCCTTATTCTTGAATAACCATTTTTAAAAAGTATCTGTCTATCTATCTATCCATCTATCTATCATCTATCTAATTACACACATAACTTTAAAGTGACGATATAGGTTTCATCATAATTATGAAAAAAATCAGAGGATTATTACAGATTAATTAGCAGAGAACTCTTATCCAACTTGGAATTGATCCCAATGTAGAGATTGCTTGAAATAGAAACCATTTATTCTAATTTTTGTAGGTAGCAATGCTTGTCTAATAATCTTACTTTTCTAATTAAGAACTTTATTAAATTGGACAATTATTATGAGTTTATGCATATTCCTGTGTTGCTAAATCAGAAGAGATATTTAATTTCTGAATCTGCACTGAGCCATCCAATACCACCATCTAATGGCATCTATTCAAAATTAATGTCATAAACCTGATCAGGATATTTTATCTCTAGGAATGGGCTACTGCAGTTATTTCAGCCTATTCTGGGGTAATGTTTGGCACTGAATCAAATGGCACCAACATAATTCTATACAGAGAAGCATTTTTATTTTGTTCCCTGTCTCTAGAAGCTTTTTCCTATTAACATTTACTACTGGGAAACCCAGTAGAATCAACACAATATTTCTGGGGTCCTTAGAATATGACATTTGATCTCTGAAGGGAAGTTAGATTTATACACTACTGTAAAGTATAAATTCCAGGTATCCTACAGAGAATTGCAGCAGGCAAACACAGTCCAATGTGGAAGCCATATCCCTATGACTAGACGATATATATGGATCAGAAAAAGAAACATAAAATCTGTGGAAATGTTAGTTTCATTTCCAAAGAAAGAAAAAAAAAAGAGAAGGGAAAAAGGGAAAGAAGGAAAGAGAAAAGGGAGGGTGGGAAGAAAATAAAATAAATGAAATTAAATGAAAAAAAAGAAAAGAAATGAAAAAAAGGAAAAGAAAGGAAAGGAAAAGAGTGCCCAAAATATTGAAGTAAAAGATTTACATAATGTTTGTTCTGAGAAAAGTAAGAACTTGAGTTAGTGATTTATAGCTCACTATAGGAGAAAAGAGCAAAGTAGGAGAAAAATAAACGTTAACAATTCTGTCATTCTTGAATTGAATGTTATTCCTTTACAAGATGGAATTAAATGAAAAACATTTTTCCACAATTTTAGCATGCTTGTAAGTTCAAGCGTTGTCATTACTTAAAATTATTGCTCAGCATTATCAAACATACATGAAATATTTTACTATTATAACTGATTACATTTACACTTTTGTAAAAAATGTAATTATTTGCAGTTATTTATTCAGAACATTTTGCAATATAGTACCAATATTTCAAGTGTAAGTTCAAAACTCATTAAAAGTGGTTAAGTCTTTCTCATATGGTACGTATATAATTGATGGGTGTGTAGTGAAAAAAATTATGTATCATGAATAGATAAGACCTTAATACAAAGGTATATAGCCAAATGGGAATTAAAAAATAAGATTGCCCACACATTTTTAACTACTTGGTAAACTTTCTGTTTTCCAAAAAAGCATTTGATGCAACTTAAAATAAATAGTACATATAATTAAGACAATTACTTAAAATAAAAATAAAGTTGTTGTTTTTTTTTAATATGTGATCTCTAGCATCATGTCTAGAATGTGACCTTATTTGGAAATAGGGTTTCTTTAAATGGAATAATGAAGGTTTTTTTAAAATAGACAACCGAACTAAAGAGAAGGATGTAAATGTACTAGCCACTTAGATTAAAATAATTCATTTTATTAGGCTTTAAATTTGACATTGAGTTTTCTGGCATTAAAAGCAAAAACCTGAAATAGGACATATTACCATAGATCTTTTTTAAAAGAGAAAATTAACAATTAATTAACAGAAGTAAACTCTACTTGTGTTCTATTCTAAAAGATACTTGTCACTTGTGAAGGAAAAGGAAACCTTTTCAAAAAAGTTTTCCAAAAAATACAGAAATTGTCTTTACATAACAGTTTTTACATAACAGTCAACTTTTTTTTGAAAAAAGTTGGGAAAATAATATACTTAGCATTAATTTCTGTAGGGGGAAGATTAAATTGGCCAACAGAAATATATTGCTAAAAAATCATTTTAATTATGGATGTTCTTTTAAAGTCTCTTTATTTAATGCTTTTTTTTTCCAGTGATTAAAAATAGACTACTTTTTGCTTCCTTTGTGTACTATTCTCAAAACAGGCAAAAGGAAGCATCCAAAGGAAAATTAAATATCTGGAAAATGACTTAAACCTTTTGAAATGAGAAGTACTGAATATTTTAATAGAATATTATTGTAACTGATTGATGACTTAGATTAGCCCACTATAATTACAGTAATCCTTATAAATGCATGTAAATTATCAATACATTTTAATGACACTTTAATATTACATTAATAATATTAATAATATTTCTTAACGTGGATAATGAGCAGAAATAAAATGATAGGAAACGGGGGGTGGGAGGGTGGTTCAGTGGGAGAATTCTTGTCTACTGTACAGGAGACCCAGGTTCAATTTCTGGCCCATGCACTTCCTAAAAGAAACAAACAAAAGAAACCATCAAACAAACAAACAAAAAAGTTCAGCAAATGGTGCTGCAATAGAGGGATACTCACATGGAAAAGGAATGAAATGTAACTCTGCCATACAGCATACAAAAAGAAAGAATGACAGGGAATGAAAGATTGGACAAGATGGCACTTCAATATACCTCTGAATGTGCTTGCAGAAAATTTTATTCTGTTACATCCAGAAATGACAGCTCAATACCTAGCACAAAATGGACACCCTATAAACGAGTGTTCATTCAGTGACAAAATGAAGTTGCCTCTTAATCAGATCTATGACCAATTTAGTTTTGATAAGGCTGCCAAATCAGCTCCCATATTTGTTTCATTTTTTTTTTAGAATTTCTCTTTCTTTATTAAAATTCTCATTTTGTTCATATATCATTTTCCTGATATTCTTTAGTTCTTTCGCAGTGTTCCCTTTAGCTCTTTGAGCATATTTAACCTTTTATCTTTAAAAGCCTTTGGATGATATGTACAAATTGTGGTTTTCCTTGAGGTGTTTTGATGTTGTATCTTAATCCTTTGGATGGATCATCATTTTTTGTTTCTTTGTATGTCTTTTAATCTTTTGTTGCCTACTGTACATCTTAATATTTTAATGTGCTAACTTTGTAATTTAGCAATTTAAGTGTCTCTTATCCAACTAATGGTATGATAGGTTTTAGTGGTATGACAGAGGTTCCTGTGTGTGCCAAGTATATCAAAAACACAGACAAAAAACACAAAATACCTTTCACAGTCTTTGCAGATTCATTCTTTGTTGACGAGGGCACTCCTTTAAAGTTTAGCCCTTCACACAAGAAACCTGAAAACTAACGTCAGGATAGTGTTCTTATTGGGTTTTTTTCTGAGTATATTTCTTGTCCCAGGCATGTGTTCATGGTATTTGATTTACTGTGTAATGCAACTTCTCATTATGGTTTTGAAAGTAATAGTTTTTTGTTTATTTTTTTAAGTGCTATATGGTTTAGATGAGACTGGTCTATAAAGTGAACATGCAGAGAAGTACGAAGTTGTAGAAAATTAAAATTGTTCAAATATTGGGTTTATGTGTCCAAATTTAGGAAAATTAATGGAAATTATTTAATAGATATTAAACTAACATTTTCTGTACATACATAAATTGTTAAGATGAATTCAATTCTCTGCTTTTACCCCTTCTGTATTCTTATAAATACTCTATGTCCAGATAATGGGTAAATCTAAAGGGGTTTTCCTCAAGAGAATATAGTTCAGTAGGGACATGCTTGTTGAAATATTTTATTAGCAAGTTGTGGTCACTTGAATATTAAGATTACGCTATTTTTAAATCACTTCTTCAGTTTTAGGATATTCTTTTAAAATTATAAGCTTTAAAATTTATGATGCTATTCTACCAAATTCATGTCTTGGATGCTAAAACTTGAAAGAATTATTTATTCTATCACAGTTCTTGCAAATTTTTGATGATAAGTAATTAGGTAATAAAGATGCTAGGAATGGAATAAATAATAACTAATGGATATGTGTCTTAGCCAACCACCAATTAATCATTTATGAGAAACTCAGTCCTCTCAGAATTTGTGATCAAGGCTCTAGACATAGGGGAGTGGATTTGAGTCATATAAATGGAATTGAATTAGATGGTAGGAAAAACTATGAGTGGGAAAAAGTAAAGAGGTTTGAAAGTGCAAATGAGGACAGGGCCAGTCTCCAAACTTTTGAATTTTTCTCAGCCTCCCTTCACCAATGTTGCCTATTCTTATATACTGTGTGATAAATGGAAATGAGATCAAAACATCTTTTCCTATGGAATTCATCACAGTTCAACATGGAATCTTGGAATTTTGAAATACTTCCTAAAATAAATGTAATCAGCAATAAAGCCTTTTATTGCCACTTTCTTGTTAGGTCACTTCTTTAGTTTTCATTTTTAAATATCTATTCCCCATAATCTTGCCATTCTCATGAACTAAAGTGAAAACTTTAGCTGGCCTTTCTTTTCTTTTAACTTTTTATTGTATCATATAACATGTACAAAGCAAATAAAGAAAAATAGTAATACTTTCAAAGCACACTTCAGGAAGAAGTTACAGAACATATCTCAGAATTTGTCATGGGCTACCATTCCACCATCTCAGATTTTTCCTTCTAGCTGCTCCAAAATACTGGGGGCTAGAAGAAATATCAACACAGTGATTCAGCAGCCACACTCATTGTCAAATCCTATTCTAACTGGCCTTCCTTTCGATGCACTTTTAATTTTTCTATGATGTCCCTGATCATGATATCAATTACCTTGCTAAAAACCCTTCAGCGGTTTGCCATTTTGTAGCCTCCTTAACTTGGCCAAGGCTCTTCATAATGTGTCAACTGATTTATCTACCCCTGTTTTCTTTTAATTCAGACAAATGTAGTCCCCTTAACATGCTTATAAATTTTCATTTTCAAACAAATCCTTACTATATTCTCTTCATCTACTGTTCTGTTCCTACCTTTTCTAATTATCCTTCAAACACTGTTCAAGCTGTACCCCTTTCTAAACCTTCTCTGAAAATATCACCTCTTTGTCTTTTGCTTCTATTTTTTTATGAGATTTATTGGACATGTGCTTCATTTATAGCACAGATTTTCTATTGGATTATTATTTGTCTTTTGTACCCAATTAGATTAACTCTTTGGAATCATAGGCAATATTAGAATCCCCCCTCCCTCCAAGTCTGTCTCTTTCTTTAATCTTCCTAAACAACTCAACAAATTGTGTTGGCTTATTTGCTTGTTTTCACACGATTTACTCATTACGTGATATAACCAATCAAGGGAAAATGTTTAAAGAAACCAAGTTTAGATCTGTGAACATATCTTTCTTTTGACATTCAATTTTAAATTTTAAATAGTAACCTTTGTAACTATTTTAATATGTAAAAAAAGAATTACATATTTATGAACTGGTTTGTATTTTCCATAGATATGCATAGTACATGTAGTCATTAAAAAAGAGAACATTTACTGGGGCTATTCTAGTTCTTAGGGAAACACAATCACTCATCTTAAGGATCTGATTTTACAGAAGAAGCGGGGACACAAACAAAATAATGATGCCTGTGGTATAATAGGTACATGTTTGGTCTGCCTTGCTCAAGCTTAAGTGTGAGCTCAACTAATGTAGTATTATACTTTAAGAATAAAATGGAATACTATAAAACACGTGGTCAGCTAATTTTTCTTTGAGGACCAGATACTAAATATTTTAACACCAGTAAAAAATATATAAACAATTAGGCATGGCCAGATTGTGGTCACAGTACCTAGTTTGCTGACCCAAGTACATTAGAACAAGAGAAATGTACTGGGATTATGGATATATTTTACTAAAAACATTATTTCAATAAAATTGCATGACTTTTTCAGTTTATCTGTTGATTTGGCCTATCATTTTAAGGATTTTAATTAAATCTAAATATCATATATTTGCTTTTTAAATTGCAATATAGAGAAAATGTGAATGTCAATCATTTTTATGCATTTATATGTGTACATACATTCACTTATGTCAAATATCCACATTTGATGTGATAATTATTCCCACTAATATACCTGAAACACAAAATAAGCAAGCTAAGAAGACGTTAAGAAGTTACCACTATTGTTATTTCATTAAACGTAAGTGGGCCTTTAACTCACAAATCGTAGAAAGTTCAATCAATTCATGCATTTTTAATTTTATTTTTGCATAATTGAGACTAAGATCAAGCCTAATGTTTGACATTTTTAAATTCTGATTTTAAATTAATAGTCTGAATTTTCTGACCATGTGTCTATCTAAAAAATGTGCAAGTGCAGAAAATTGCTGGAGTTGGTAATAAACAGCTCTATGGAAAAAAAAGACTGACATAACTACATCCTTAATAATTAATTTCCATTCATGAAAAATACATAAAATTCATAACAACCATATACACATAATTTAGGATGCTATATAAAACCGGAGGTTCCACCTTTTACTGCAGGAGAGGAGTGAATTGAATATGTCTTGTGCCCTCTTTATCTGTCATTTCTTAAAGAGATGTTTTTCACTAAAGAGCAACCTATTTCATAGTGTTAGTTCTTTATTGAAGAAAAATATGAAAATCATTATTTAACAGTCAAAATATGTTTGAACTAAAGACTGACCTATACCTGCCAAAATTCTTCATAATTTTATCTATTTATTAATTCAACAAATATATATTTCCTTGTGCCAGCCAATATGCTAGGTGCAGGTGTATACTAATAGCAAGAAACAGTTTTTATCCCTATGAATTTTGTAGTCTAATTAAACAAGATAAGGAAGTTGGTGGCAGGAAAATTTTATACTTAATAGGACTATAATGTATGGTACTGGGATGGGTAAAATACTGTGATTAATAAGACCTGGTTTTTCTAACCACATATGTATGTCATTTTCAGTTCTTATAACATTGTATAGATTGCTTAAACTCTCTGAGACTTGACATTGTCATCTATGAATAAGGAAACTGGAAAATATCAGTGCTTCTCAAATTATTCTCTAGTTCCCTGTGTTATTGTTGGGTGGTAATTTATTCTAAGATTTAATGAATATTTGAAATAAGAGTTAAATGAAGATGAAGAGGATGCATCATTCGGATTTCTCATTGTTTTACATACAGTAATATTTTTGGTGAATCTCTGAGAGGTAGATACAATAATGAACTTCTGCTAGACATATCTTTGGAGAAGACAAATAATTTTATGCTATGAAACTCTCCACTTAGAACTGCTTTCCTCTCTCTTTGATGACTCCATTCATTGTACTTTTGAGCTTTTTACTTAGAAAAGCATATGTTTTGAAGTTTCTAAGGTTTAAGTCCACATATATGAACACAATGCCAAGTAGAAGGAACTTCTCCAGACATTTCAATGCATTATATCTAAATAAGACTTACTATCCTTTTCTAAGTAATTCATAAAAAATACATGTTTATCATGTGTTTCAAAGTAATTTTCATATACAAATTTTAAGCTAACTATTCTTTGAAGTTTGCCTAATGGTTTTGGAATAGTTACAATAAATTCCAGAGACCTGATTAGGTTTATTCTTATAGTATGATTCATAACGTTCACATTTTATGATCAGTGGTGGATGAAACCTTTAATTGTATTCTCAGTTATATTAGTCTGGGGTTTAAATGTCCAAAGTTTAATATTTAATATCATCAAATAAATATATCTGTGATGACATTAAATAAAACATAGTGGTTCATAAAACTTTTTTTCTGTTACATTATTTCTTTTTAGCAGTGATTCTAAGATTCTAAACCTTATGCCCATGAATTTCTTGGGAAACATTAAACATTCAGATTTCCTTGCACTAATACCCATTCTATGGATTCTGCTTGAGTAAGTCTCAGATGGGTACAGTTGTGTTCACATTTAATTAGGATGCCAGGTGATTCAGAATCCGGTGGTTTGCTATCTTTTAAAGAAATATTGTTTTCTATGTTATATTTGCTTTATTACCATTTGTGGTATACAGTAGTATACTATGATTTGTAAGAAGTAAAAATTCTTCATGTAAATATTTTGCCTATCATCTGAAAATGTACTCTTTATAGATGTCTCTACTATAAAATTAATTTTGAATTTTCTGATCATATGGTTGTGTTTCACAACTTTACTCTGTAGGTCTTTAGAGTAGTTCTTTCATTTGTATATACCTTCCTAGATGCCTGTTTCCATGTCTAAATAAACATCTTTTAAATGACTGTTTTTACAATTTGTCTGTCATTTGATATGGCCAGCCATGCTTAACAACAGAAAATAAAGGTTTCACTGAAGTGAAGCATGATTCTTCTAAGACTTTTCATGAAGAGGAGGTTTGCATTTGCATTTTACATTTCTTTGAAAATGAAATATACAGTTATGAACTTTTCCTTCTGTTGGAGATTGGATCATGTTCCCTACAAGATGCATGTTAAGGTCTCCACCTTTGGTCCTAAGAGTGTGAACCCATTTGTAAACAGGATTGTAAAAGATGCTGTTGGTTAAGGTGTGCCCAGACTGAAGGATTGTGGGCCTTAATGTGATATGGTTGATGTCCTTACAAGCAAAGCAAGTTGGAAGAGAGTAAGCCACGGGAGCATCAAGAAGCTGGAAGTCATAAGATTGGAGGAGAAAAGAGATGGCCATGTACATTGCCATGTGGTGGAAAAACCAAGGACCAAGGACCAAGGACCAGGGCTCACCAGCAGCAAGCCCCAGAACACCAGTCTTCAGGGAGAAAGCAAAACCTTTTTGATACAATTTTAGGTTTCTACTAACTTTAAAATCCATTCTTTGTGCCATCCCATTTTATGGTGTTTGTTTTAGCAGCCAACCTAATACATCTTCTTTCCAGTTCATATTTATCATCATACATCACCCTACCTGCTTCATGTCAAATCTTCTTTACTTCATATATTGCTTAGTACAATGATTAAATATAAAACAGTACCAAAACATTCTTCA
Organism: Myrmecophaga tridactyla; assembly: GCA_004026745.1. Taxonomy (NCBI): domain Eukaryota; kingdom Metazoa; phylum Chordata; class Mammalia; order Pilosa; family Myrmecophagidae; genus Myrmecophaga; species Myrmecophaga tridactyla. The sequence continues at coordinate 15,934 of PVIY010006725.1, read as the reverse complement.
GCATACCACGTTCTGTCCATTCACAATTCAAAAGTAAATCCTGTCTTCTAAGTTACTGACTTTTTGCATTACATTGTTGCTAATATCCCTAGAGGTACCCGAAGTCCATTCTGATTTTTCTTCATTGAGTTCATAATGTACATCGGTGTTTTTTCCTTATAAAAATTACTACACCATGTCCTTATAATACAAGAAATTATTACTCTCTCCTTGTGTCATATTTTAATACTTTCAGCTCTGTGCCATGCTTTAACATGTTACTCTTCCACCTCAATTGTTTTCTCATTCTGTATCTGCCACATCTTTAACTATCCCCTCTGGTATTGGGATAGGGCTCTATTCACTCATAAAAAAGTCCCTCTGTTTTATGTCATTTATTCAGAACAAATATCCGCTATTTTCACTGAGTTGAATTAATCTTAGTGTTGCAAGTGGATTTTTGCATCTTGAGGAGATAAATGCAATGAATAGAAAATAGTTGGGCTCTAGTCCAAGATAATTCAGTAAATATATGTGCATGATTATATCAATCACTCATCCATTCTGTAGCTAAGTTTCTGGATATAGATATAGTAACCAGTTAATTGCTATTGCTAGAATGTACTCCTACAAATATCTTGTATTACCTTTGTATTCTTAGCTCCTAACATATAGTAGATATATAATGACACTCAGTATACATTAAATGAGTGATAAAGAAAGGGAAGGAGAAAGGAGTGATAAGAAGGAAAGATGTATCTTTTGATATTTCAAATATCGTGGTCTGTATATTACTACTGACATGTCTAACCAATTAAACACAGATTAGCATGATTTTTTGTTTTCATTATGTTTAGGAAATTTGCTCTAATCCCAGCAGTTATAGATGTAAATGTAAGTTATTTTTTAAGAGAATGAATTGGAATTAGACAAAGAGTTGAAGGAAGAAAAACATAAGTTAATATACGATATAAATCATTATATATTAAGCTTATATAATAAATAAGTAAACACACACTCTATTTTTTGCGTAAAAGAACAGAAAATTTACTATCTGGGATTTGATTTTCAATTACCTGTCATGCTTTTTTTTTTTAAATTATAAAGTACTTTTCCCCTTCCTTTCTTGAGAGTTGTTCTGGTATTGATACTTTCTCGTCCCTGTCACAACTGCTGTATATTTGTTTTGAAGTGTCCTAAAATGGTGGTTATGTGATATCATCATAGATTAGACTTTTAGTATTCCAAGTTTTAGTTGGAAATTTAATACCAAGAATATGTTAAATATATTTTTCAAGGTGAAATTAAACACTAAATGATATATGGTAGGCAAACCTGCCAAATCCTAGTAGGAAAAAAAAAGTGAAATTTAAATATAGTTATAATCTATATTCTAACATTAAAAACAGGGGGTGATAAATTAGATTTACACTAATAGAACAAGTTAAACACCTAAGTGATTATATTTTTCCATACTCAGCAATTTTATCTTCTATGAAAAGCCCCAAATGGTTTGGAATTCTGAGTTAGAAATAAAAAATATTGCCACTTATGTATATGGTGTTTTACGCTTTTTAAAGTGCAGCCATTGAGGGGGAAATCAATTTCGCCTTAAAAAAAAAAGCAATGAAATAACTTCATGGCATATCTCATATATACATATTCCATATAGAATCAATGTGTTCTATGGCTTGAAATTATCAGGTTAATTTATGTACCAGTGACATGATTTCTTTACTATTCCCAAATGAAGAAACTAATATAAAATGGGAGCACTTTGTTTCTTTGTTTCATATTCTCACGACTAAGGGAAAAGCAGTTGAATGGTTTTGAAACGTAATGCATAAGAATTATCTAAATGGTGATAAAATGTAGATTATGGCTCAGTAGATCTGAGTCAGGGCCCAAGAGTCTGCATTTCCAACAAGCTCTACCTCAGGCTTTGAAAAGCAAGTATGTAGAGGATCTTTATGATGAGCTGCATACCAAGCAGACAGATGTAGTGTACCTCAATGCCTGTTCCTCGACAACCTGACTTTCAGTTTCATTTATCTGACATCTCCAAGAACTGCCTGTTCATATCCATAAGCTTAGATCAATGCCTGTTTCCTAAGTGTGCAATCTATGTAGATTTAATAACTTTCTCATTGAACTTGTGCTTGGTTAGTGAAGTCTAGTGAGACAATGGAGCATGAGTGTGTGCAGAGGAGATATGCTACATGCATGTGGACTCAGTCTTGTGAGCAAGACAGGGCAGCAGACATTTTCATGGCATTTCAGACATTTTGCATTGGGCTGTGCAAATTATGGAGCTGACGCTGTCTACGTCTTTTCTTCCCATTTCATACAGTGCCTTGCCTCTGGATTATCTATAGTCTTCCACACTCTTATCCCTCTCCATTCCTCAGTGTTTCATACTATTTGAATAAATTAATGTAAGAGATTATCTGCAGTCAACAAATCTTTATAGCTCTTCCAATGCATTTCTGCATACACAAAATATCATAGCAGCATATTTTGCTTATTCTTATAGGAAGGGTTTATGCAGATAGCTATCAGTTTTAGGTAATATTTACAATTAATTTACCTGCTATTTTAAGCTAGATTCTAATATTACATGATGCATTTTTTTTTATTTTTGAGTATCCTCACTGAAGATAATTTAGTTTAATATAGTGCCTGATTATAGCTTCAAGATCTGTAAATATTTATTCTACTTATCTAAGAGACAATGTATGAATTTTTTTTGTCTTTCATTAAAAAGAGAGAGAGTAACAGAGAAAGAGCTATTGAACATAGAATATTTGTTCTCATACTGTGTTTTTCTGGAATGATGGAATTCCCAGATTCACACTTAAATTTTTAAATACAAATTAGTAAGTATGCTTGAATAAAACAGCAAGAGAGGAACATCATATAGTTTTACATATAATTGGAAATAATTTTTAGGACCTTTGAAATTGTATATGCCTGAAGATTGGGGTATTTTATACTAAACATAGAAGTAACAAATTTTATTATTAAAAAGAGCCTTGACTCTTGCCTTAGGAAGATGAAATAAACTACTATTTAAGAGTTAGCTTATAACTGATTGAAATGTATTTAAACTCTTCTTTGTAAACTATGAGATAGAATTCAAGCCTCTGTTCACTTCTATAGCATGAGAACAATAGAAAAAAACTTCTTGTTATTCGGTAACAAGAATACTATTTATATCATGTAATATATAAATCTTAGTATTTGCATTTCTACAGCTGTAGGTCTTGCTGCCTGCCAAGAACCAGCCCTTCCTAGCAATGGCATCAAAACAGGGGATCGATACATGGTGAATGATGTGCTCTCCTTTCAGTGCGAACCTGGGTACACACTGCAGGTATCTTTCTTTTGAGTTCTTGTTAATAAAAATTGTTCAACATAATAATATTCGACCAGCTCTCTATAGCTAAAGCCCCAGATTTGCACCTGAAGAACTGATTTATTTTCCCTCACCTGGTTTATGGATCAAGGTATTCATATTATACAGGTAGTCTTAATTATCATGTGAAAATAGTTTCTAAGTGATAAAGCACTATTCCTAAACTGAGCATTTCATCTTCATAATTATTTTATTTCAAAATGTATGCTTTCCAAATAACTATGGAGATAAAATTCTGAAAGAACAAGTTTCTACCCAGTCCCTTTGTAAATTCTATCCTGGCAACTCAATTATCAGATCTGCTTCTGAATTGCATGCTTATTCTGCTTTGCAAACTGTTCACATAATTCAATCCAATAAATCATCAAGTGTCTACCTTGTGCCAGGTACGTGCAGGGAGCTCAAGTGATAGATTTGAATAATTTTTAAGAAATGTGAAGTAGAAGTTTCCAAAATTGCATTTTAAGTTATGAACTCTGGCAAGGAATATATTAGTTCTAAACCAATGTATAGAAAGAGTAGTCAATTTTCTGTTATTTATTTTGTGGTTTAACCACAGATAAGCTTACTCCCAGAATAGTTTCTCTATGTCACTTAACATAATTCTCTCTGCCACAAATAAAAATTGATATTCTAAATGTGTTTATTCTAATGCCCCATAGAAATATTTAATCCTATTTGTTTCTATTCTTCAGTTAACTTAGGTAATAGAGTTCTTTTGGCTGACCGTGTTACAATATAACAAATCATTTTTCAAGGGTATTTATTTTCATCATGTTCTGCAGATAAGTAATACAGCCTGAAGAAGCATCAGAAAAAAAAGTTGCAAAAATACAGCAACTTATAGTACGAAAACAAATAACAGTAACAGCTAGCAAATGCTGAAAAATATTGAGTTCATATTAAGTGCAAAACTTCACATGTCAAACATCACATAATTCTTAATCAACCGTATGATGTGGGTACTTAATTCTCTTATCTTTCATGATGAGGGAACCTAGAGAGTATATGAGAGCAAAGGAAGGAGCAGAAAAGCTGGCAACATCAGCAGAGCTAGATCAAGTAGGACCGTATGTAGGAATTAGAACATGTATAAACTTAAAATATCTTTAAAATGTGCAGTATGCATCAATAAATGAAAATATTACTGCTCATCATTAGAAACAATTATCAGTATACAAAGTCACCTTTATAAAAACAAGATTGTCACCAACATTACATAGATCTGGGTAGTTACTATGATAATTACTCTGTGTCTATAAAATGATAGACACATCCTTGCAATGTAGAACAAATGTTCCTATAGTGAACACTTAGGTAAATTTTCTAAAATTCTGCTTTCTAAATTAGTTTTTAACCAAGCAAACTAAGGCTATTTTAATTGATTCTTTGAGACGAAGTTTTTCTGCTTCACATGTTATGACTCACAAAGTGCTTCATTTCTAGGGCCATGTTCTGAAAGAAGAAAAGAAAAAAACAAAAATAAGAAAACCTCATATTGTTTGTTCTTTTGGCTTAACTTGTATAAGAGAAAGAAATATGTGTCAATAATCCTACCTCAGTAAATACTGATGTCCCATATTTATACTTTTTTTACCCATACATTATAATTGGTTTAACCCAAATTAATAGAATGTTTTCTCTATTCTCTTTCAAATTTCCACACTTTAATATTTTATGTATTTTCATGTTCTGTCCCCTTGTTTGTGGGGTCACATTGTAGTTTCTGTTAGCGTTCTTTTATAAGTGATATTTCTACAGCCTTCAGAGAAGGAAATAGAAAGGATTCTTATTGAAGGCATTTCTTACAATGCATTGTTTAATATGCTGCTTCGAGATAAAGGCCTATGAACACACATCTGCAGAGACCAATCGGGCCATTTATTAGCTGTTTTTCAAATGCAAACTAAGCTATTTTTTTCCCTTATTACAGACAGTGTCAAGCTTTTAGTTCACAAGCTGCTGTTTTTCATTCACATGAACAAGAAAGGATTCTGGTGTTCTTTTTTTTTTTTTAATGTTAACACTGCCAATTTGATTAACAAATTAATTATTTGAATGATAACATCCATAAATTGCATAATATTCATGAAAAGTATTTTTCCTGGTGTATTTTATATACAAATGTCTCCAAATAGATATGTTTAGGAGATTCACAGGCATGACATAGAAGTGCCATGGCATGACATGTTTAAAACAAACCTTGAGTATCTGAATAATGTATGATTTCCATCTTCTATAGACTTGTTAAGTGTTCATTTAAGAAAGGAAAAAGAAAATCCTCATTTGGGTATAAACTAGTAAATAGATACCAGAGCCCTGTCTTGTTTTTCATTCATTACAAACATTTTAGATAGAATCACTAACATGAAAGGTTTGTACCAAAGTTAATAGCAAAAAATGACATAGATTGGTAATAAGTAACTTTTTTATTGTAGTCTTCAATAAATATATTTAATGGCTTTTGCACATTATATTTGTACATATTTCTTAAACAAATTTATTATGGAAAATTTAGTGGATGAGAGAACAAATACATACAAGAGCATGAACTTTAGCATGAAAATATTGGGAGGAAGACTTCTTTAAAAATAAATGTAGTCTTCCTTTGTTGTAGCTACTTTTAACAAATATCAGGGAGTATGAGAAAATTAGTTTTAGGGTGGATGAATTGGGTAGGAAATGTTTCTAAGCTTAGGGAATCAGGTTGTCATTTATAAGTGCAATAGTCCAAATTCTTGTTTGATACATTCGCAATATGGCTTGGGTTATTTACTGTGAATTAAAGATTTGTTTTTCAGCAGCCTCTATGTCAGTTGTGGTTGGCAAATGAAAATTCATGGGATAAGTAAGTGGCTCTGCCACATAGCTACAAGGAAGAAAAAAAATAATCTACACCTAAGCTACCTATTTACCACCTTCTCTTTATTTTAAGAGAGATTTTAGTGCAAAACATCTCAGAATTTAACCTTCTGCTTTTTTATTTTTAAAAGTGGAATAGAACAGATTTTTGAAGGTTGAATTTTGAAAGCTTCATCTATTTAAAGGAACAAGAGACATCCGAGTGATGAGGATTAATTTCATTTCAACCATGTTAATTTGACAGCTTGTGAGGCTGTCTAATAAAAAATGAATATTAAATCTCCTTTTCTTCTTATGAGAGAAGAACTGACCCACTCCTTTGCTGAACCATAATATTCCAGCAGCTTGTACATGAGCAATAGATAACCACGAAACTTATCATTTCAAGAGCAGATAACATATTGCTGACATTTTACCTTTCGAATCAATATAAGTATTTCTTAATCATTTTCAGCCTCTCAGACCAAAAGCTATAACTTCTGATGATGAAAAAAGATGTACTTTGCCCAATTCAATAATCCTCCTTAAGCCTTAGAAAAGGACTGTGGCAGAAATGTAGTCTACCTAAAGGGAAATGATAAGATTTTGTTGTTAGTTAAAAGAAACACTAAGAGTTGGGGATTTTAAAAATTTAATGTATATTATTCATTAATAGATATTGGTAGAAATTTATTCTAGTATTTCTTGATTGTAGTTTTTTTACATATGTAAATATATAATAGAAGGACAAACAAACATTTTTCACTAATATATAACCTTTAAATACTATATTTTAAGTGAGTGAATTTTATTTCATTTTCTTTTAAATAGGGTCGTTCCCACATTTCTTGTATGCCAGGAACTGTCCGTCGCTGGAACTATCCATCTCCCCTTTGCATTGGTATGGATACATCTTCTGTAACTGTGTGACTGTGCATACGTATTATCAATAATCTAATGGTGGTGTGCTTACTCGATTTGGGGCTTTAGTGTTGCACTTTCAAATTTTTTTTCAACTACGTGCTATGTAATAATATGATGATGCCATAGAGGTTTAATAAGAACTTAACATATTTTTCTCAGTGGATGCCATAACTCAGCCTTTTCAGTCAGCATTTTATCAGCCTACACAGATTAAACATAAAATTGTTAGCTTAAGACTGTACACTCAATTTCATTTATATCAGAAATCCAGGTTATTAATTTATGGGAAAGAATGACCTTCCTAAGGACGTTGAAGATAGAGCTATCCTTCAATCTTCTCGGAACTTTTAGAATCCATCAAGTGCTCAATAATATTGTTTAAGAATGACCAGTAAATGAATGACTATCTGCAGCATGGGGCATTATAGTAGTAATGTTTTCATGATGCCTTCTTCATAGTCCCTGCCCAGCTTCCAACACTTGCGTATCGCTGTGTGTCACACTCAGAATCCCATTCTACCCAGAATGCTAGTCAAAAGCATCCCCATGTGGCCAATGCTATTTAGACAAATACAAGCAATTTTAAAGGCCATGATGATTCTCAAAATATTCCTCTGTTTGATTTAAATACTGTTTATGATTCATTTTGGATAGCATAATGTGTAATGTCCCAACAGGTGAAGCAAGGTGATTCTTCTCTTCTGTATTTTGGGCTCTTCTGACAGCCTGGTCTCTCCACAGCTCAAACAAATCTCATGTATTCAATGTTTTCCAATAATATACAACTTAACTACCTTAAATGAGAAATATATATAATTGTATAAGGAGGAAAGTAAAACTAGGCCAAATCTGTAAAATAAGCAAAGCGAAACGGCAGCCTTCATGATAGTCCCATCCAGGAAATAATACATGTCCATATTATGTTCACTGTGTCATATTTGCTTTCAAAGGAGAACATACTTTGGTGACTAATATCTTATTTCTTGAAAGTTTTTTCTCAATAAAATGAATATATAAATTAACCTGTCACCTACAACTTGAAGCTATTTCTATGGAAGTCTAAAATCCTGGGCTTGATATGGAAGGATGAATTACAAGGCTGGGCATGGTACCTACTTTAATGGGCTACCTCCTCTCTCCCTGTTTTTTCCTTAAACTTGGGAAGGGAAATATTTTTAATTTTGCAAGGGAATCAATTCATAATTTGCACTTAATCAAATAATATGGCTTTGTTGTCACTCTGTAGTATGTAAGGAAATATTTTATTTGAATAGATAACATATTAGCAAAAGGTAATTGATTTTTTCTATTTAAAACAGCTTGTATAGTCACAATTGTTGAAAGCATTTTAACTTCTGTAAAACCCTGTTGCTCCTAATACCTTAACAAGGGATACAGAGGTAGAATTATCAGCTTTTCATGGGAAAGCTTACAAATTATCCACAATAAATCTAATGTCAGCAGTGGATTAATCCAAACTGGGGAATTTAAGGATTAGAAATTAATAAAGAAATAATATTTTATTTATTTGCCCCTGGAAATTTCTATTTTTTTTGCAATAATAATAGTATTAATGAATGCAATTTATATCACAAATGCTTCTATAAAATTTGCTGAGTATTCAGACATTGTTCTCAGAGTTTAACCAATCTTAACTGTCTTGAATATCACAAGTTCAGATGGTTAAGCAATTGACCAAGACCCAACAGCAATGTAGTTTATGGTTGCAGATGGACTCTGGAGTCTTCCCTGTCTCATCTCCACACTGTCCACCTTCTCCAGCAGGAGATGACATGTGCCCTTGAGTAAAAATTGTATATATTCTTTAGAAAAAATCATGAATCTTCCCAAAATAAATATCAGTCCAGTGGAATTTAAGATCTGTAGCCATTTTATAAAAGTAAGCCCCTTGTTCTTTACAAATATCATATTTACTAATAACTCTCTTAATATGTTGTTTACCTATATGGAAAGGGCTAGTATAGAAGGAAGTTTTAGCACTGGAAGCAGGAGGACAGTCCATAAAATGATTCTAGGTAAGCACTGATGAAAAGGCTAAAACTGATGGTAGCATTAAACAAATGTAAAACAACCAAGACAAGTCTATTTACAAAGCTTTAAAGTATCACAAAAGAAAAAAGACTGATACATATCGGATCCTCATCCAATGACTCTTATTTTTTTAAGAGAAGAAAAGGAAAGGCTTATATGTGGCTTTAACTAAGTACTCAAGTGATTCGTTTATTATAATATGTTTGACAGGAAATGTCTCCGATATCTGTGTTCATATAATTATCTGCTGTCACACTAAAATGCATGCTGACCTGTAGTAAACACTCTTTACTATTGATAATGACTTCTACAGTTCAGGCACTTTACCATGTACTGCCTAAATCTTCAACTGAAGATTCATGTGGATATTTCTGTTTCAGAGATAATTCCCAATTTTTTGGCAAAACTTTTTCTGAAAATATCAAGGGCCTTCTTAAGAAAATCATCTTTAGTTCACATTAGCTTTTCTATTTCTATCATTTACTTGGCATTTTTTCACATATACCCTGCTTGTAATTGAGTCTATATATATAAATATATATTTTATTGCAGATTGTAAGAGCCCTAAAGGAAGGGATATTATGTTTGTAGATATTTAGGTATGCTGCTCAGATGTGTTAAAGAAAGTCAGTAGAATCATGGCTAAAATGAATATTTGAAGTTAGATATCCAAATATTTGGTGTCTTCCACAAAGTAGTCAGATTGAGATTTTAACCTCAACAAACAATCTTTGTTGAGATTTAAACCTCAACAAAGTTCATGTTTTTCTAAACTTTTCTGGAATTTTACTCATACCACAAAAGTATATTATTATTTAATTTGCTGTTTTGCAGAATGTTTGGGACCCAGCTTGATTCTCTGGCTTGAACAATTGTGATATTCAATAGACATGACTCTATCAGTCTTCTAGATCTTTCCTATACCAAATTTACCTTGATGATTAAAAAAAAAAGGAAAAATGAACAAAGACTCTACTACAGGTTCTGGGGATTTCTGAAAGAGCGCTTCAAGAATATTTAAATATATAAATTTACTATTTCAATAGTAGTGAGAGCATTGTTAGAATAAGAATAAAGCATTCTGATGTGGCAACCTGACATATAGTGGCATTCCTATGGGTATTTAGTTTGAAATATATGAAACTACCACTTGAAGAGGTCACAAATGGTCGAATATTAGAATTTCATATGTTCAACCTATAATATTTGACATGTTTGCTACAAAATCAGTCATGTCTCCTTATAGTTAAATCTCAGATACAGTAAAATAAAGCATGAATAACCAAGATAAGGCAGGAATATGAATTTATGGTCACTCTCAGCAACACAGCATCAGGTTTCCTGAGAAGGTGGTTGGAGTTAGTTGAATTCCAAAATTGAATGGGAATCTGAAGGTAATGTATGCTGATTAAAACTTGGATTTTGGAATCAGATAGACCAGAATAGTATTCTAGATATGCTTTTTACTAGGCACACAAATTTAGGTAAATTTCTTAATCTGTTTAAGGCTTAATTTCTTTATCTGTAAAATGAGTACAATAAGTATCAAATTTTTAGGGCTGCTATGAGAATTGAAATAAATATATTTATAACTATGTGCTATATTTATGTTGTGCATAGTTAACAAATAAATACTGTATAAGTTATATTGCACATCCATTGGTACCTGATGAAAATGTGAACATTAATTTGATTAACTTTTACTGAGAGCCTCTATACACCAAACAAGCAATTACAGAAGAGATCCTAGAGTTTGTTATGGGCTATTTCATATTCTATTCATTCCACTATTTCAAATTCTTCCCTCCAGCTGCTCCAAAACACTGGAGGCTAGAGGGAATATTGTTTTTAGTGATTCAGCAGTAATACTCATTTGTTAAACCCTATCTTCTCTGTTATACCCCCTCCTTCTCCTCTGATCCCTCTTCCAATCTATCAGGATCTTTAGGCAATGCCCATTCTGACTTTTTCGTGTTGAGAAGGGGTGTCAGCACTAAAGGGCAAAGGCATGTGACCAATCTGTAATCTTGAAGAGGCTGGTTGCTCTGTTTTTCAGAATTTATCTGACCTAGGAACCTTCTGAGAATTATAGGTTCCAGGAAAGCAAACTTAGTGCATGAAACCTTTATAGAGTCTTAGTTCATGCCCTAGGTATTGGGGTTTAGCAAACCATGGCAATTAGCACTATCTAACTGAAGCTTTCAAAAGAGTAGCTTCCAGGATAGTCTCTTGACTCTATTTGATCTCCTTGGCCACAGATGCCTTATTTTATTACACTTCTTTCCCCCCTTTTGCTTTGGAAGGCATCAATCCCACAGTGCCAGGGCCAGAATCATCCTTGGAAGTTTGGCTCCATGTTCTCACAGAGATTTTCACCACTGAATGTCCCATGTAGAGGGGGAGGGTAATGACTTTCCTTGCATAGTTGGGCTTAGAGAGAAAGAGGGGCCCCATCTGAGCAGCAAAAAAGATTTCCTAGAAGCAACTCTTAGCCCTCTTTATAGGTAGTCTTATCTTCTCCCCTGCAGAAATAAGTTTCATAAGGGCAAACCTCAAAGTCCAAAGCTTGGACTATTTTCTTGGGAGTCCCCAATGGTTGAGAGGGTATTGGGAGTTTCCCAGATGGGGAAATTTAATAGTTACATATATATACATTTCCCCCCTCTTTGAACCCACAAGGAACTCTACCAATACTTCTTAATTATCAACCCACAATAGTCTGAGATATATCATGGTATTACATTAAGCTATACAGAGTTACAAGGTCTTGTTCCCTTTCTGGACTCCAGGAGCTTGGTTTTAAATGAGCTATCCAGACAGGTTTGTTTAGATTATGTGTTACTGAAAATTTAGGTCCTAGACATTATAAGCCTCTCTGCCTTTGGTCTCATATAGTAGGTGAAGGTCTAAGGTACATACATCATCATCTTTTACCCTATATTCTGATTTACCTTAGACCTAGCCAGATTTGGTGCCATTTTTAACTGTAATTGAGGCCTTATCTCGTTTTCAGTTACTTTAACCGTTATTTAAATTGTTACATAGCTATGTTAACTCACAGGGCTGTAGCACTACACTTCTGGGACTTAGGTGTCACAGTTATTCAAAGTTCCAGGGAAATATCAACTGAAACACGTATAGCTCAGTGTCTCAGAATCTAGAAATATATTTACCACTAAGTGTGGCTTGCTATAAGGGCTTAAAATCGTGGCTCCAATTTTCTTACAAATATTTTCTGAAAGAGACCTTTGCATATCAGTTCTTCTGTTTCTGGCTTATTTCGCATAACACATTGTCCCCATGCTTTATTCAGTTCATCACATGCCTCTCAACATCTTTCCTTTTATGCAGCCACACCATATTCCATCAAATAATTGTATCACAGTTTACCATTCTTCTTATCAGTCATTGTACCCTTTAGCTCCCTCGAACTATTGGGGATTATGAATGATGTCTAAAATAAACAAACCGTGTCTTACAGTCTCCTCACTTGGTTGCACAGTCAGCAGCACTCTAAATCTTAGACAATTTTCCTTGGTTCACAGCAACAAAGAACTGACAAATACAGTGTCACCAATTATCAAATCAAAATTACCCCTCATCATGTCCCTCCCGCACAATTAGTTGGCCCTGGTATTGCTGTTGTACTGCTGATGTCTTCCTGTTAACCACTGGCCACAGCATGCAGTTTTAGTTTTCCCCCATACTGCTCTACTATTGACTCTTTGTTCACTATCGAACCTTTGAAATAGTTTGTGCAAGAACTCATTTATAACTGTAGATTTCATCCGTAGGAAACATGGCACCACTATCCATCCCCTTTCAATCATATTCACCTTCAATATGGTTATATTACTTATAACCCTGCTAATTACTTACCCTCACTTCTATCTGTTCTCTTGCATTTAGCAGAACAGGATAACTTTTGAAAATGTTCTTTATTTTTAAGCAGTTCATAGTCAAGAGGGAAAACCCCATAGATAACTAAAGTAAAATATGTTAGATTATATGCTGTAGTTAGAAGTAAAATTCAATTCTGAAGATTTGCTTTTACTTAGCTTAGTAGTGTTGTTTGAATTGAATAGTCTTGGGGGAAAAGGATAGCACCGTGGAACTGACAGCCATTTTCCATTTACCAGCAACATGTGGAGGAACACTGAGCAGCCTGGGGGGTGTGATCTTGAGTCCAGGATTTCCAGGCAGTTACCCCAACAACTTAGACTGCACTTGGAAGATCTCATTGCCCATTGGCTATGGTAAGTGAAATCAGTCTGAATTCTTAAAAATTTAACTTTCAATTTCTATCTTGCAAATAACTATGCTGAATAAAAATTATACCTTAATCTGTTTACCCAACTGTTTCTTTAATTGAAAATGGCTTGCAACTTTAAATAAAGCTTTGGTGGAATAACTTTTGGAACAGAAAGTTATTTGAAAAATCAATCCAGCCATGCAGCTCTTTTTGGGGCAAATTAAATTAGCTGCCTTATGGTGTAGTATGCAGATGAAGTGCAAAATGTAGCATCCCTAATTCAGTTGTCTCTCTCTTCATTTACAATACCTCCTTTTCAAATCTACCTCTGGTATTCAATAATAGCCATTATTTCTTTTGAAGATTTTTCAGATTTTTTAAGGTTTTGACATAAGTTGAATATGTCATACGATTTGAAAACAGTATTGTTTTATAAATACTTTATGAACTTTCAGATCATCAATCTTAAATAATTCGTAATCATCAGTGCTATGCACACTAAACCCCATTTTGACCTGTCTTCAGAGGTGTAGTCTTTGTGAAATTTTGAATAGTCATGTGATTTTGATTATTTTTTATCTTAAATATAATAAAATATCCATCTCATAGAGCTCTTTGGAGGATTAAGCGATACAAATGCTTGACACAGAGAAAGCATGATTTAAGTGTTAACTGCTTTTAGTAGTTAAATCAAATTCTCTTATATCTTCAGGCTGTTTTCTTTCCTTTTCACAAACTTGGGCAGCTGTTCTGTGTTGTTTGGCATGAGCTCAATTAGCTCACAATTTCTGTCTTTGTTTTCTTGAAAATGCCGAAGGGCACGGTTAGCAGCGTACTACTATGTTTTTTATGCTTTCTATTACCATTTATATTTAAAAATCACTGCATTAATATTGCACATCACACTGTCCAAAATTATCATGGCTTTTGACCATCTACACAGGTATGGGCTATCCAAAAGTTTCTTTCAAAATTTGTGTCAGTAAATTCCATAACGATTAAATATTCTGACATATAATTTTACATGAAGAAAATGTGTAATACAGTGATTATTAGTCAGATATTCTATCAACTAAAAATGAGGGTTTAATGTTCAAGTCATGGTCACATGTTCAAAGTTTCACCAAAGCACAGATGCAAAACTACTTTGTGCAGATGAGTCCTTACCAACACAATTTTCAATGTAGCTATAATTGGATGAAAGTGTGCTGTGTAAATTCCACCAAAAGATAGGTATTCAGATTAGTTTCTCTGCTGTAATAACATTTTTAAAAATATTCAGTGAGATAATAAAAGAGTAACTAGGTTATTACTATTTTAATCCCTTCATTTTGACATAATGATGTCAAATTAGACATAATTTGCTGAAAATTATATAGCTAAATAAATCTACGTTAAATCAGATTAAAGCTGAGCTTTGTCCCATTTCCGGATATGTATTAGTTTGTTTGATTTTTGGTTGGATACTTTATCCTACTTAAAATGCTAATTCTGTTCATAATATTACATTTGTCATAATTCCATTTCCACTTCAAGTTTAATTCCAAAACAGCAAAAGACCGCTTTCATTATTT
The DNA here is from genome assembly GCA_004026745.1 of Myrmecophaga tridactyla. Lineage (NCBI taxonomy): Eukaryota > Metazoa > Chordata > Mammalia > Pilosa > Myrmecophagidae > Myrmecophaga > Myrmecophaga tridactyla. Next base: position 897 of record PVIY010006725.1, on the reverse strand, counting down.
CCTATACTTTTGAGACACTGACCATCTTTAATAGTTTATCCCTTGGTCTACTTCCTGTCTTTCATTTCTTTCTTTACTATGTCATTCCAGGAATTTGCAAAACTCTCATGATAAATACATCTTAAGCCTGCAAATCCACATCTACAGTTAGCATAATTTAAGTCATTTCCCTACTATTTGATTTTCTACCTAATAGTGAATAAAACTTCTAAATGTCCAATCTTGCCCTAGTTTTTCATCCTGTCTGTTTTAGCTTGCTAGCTACAGGAAAACAATATACCAGAAACAGAATGGCTTTTAAAAAGGGGAATTAATAAGTTGCAAGTTAACAGTTTTTAGCCTGTGGACATGTCAAAATTAAAGCAAGTCTATAGAAATGTCCAATCTAAGGCATCCAAGTAAAAATACCTTGATTTGAGAAGGCCGATGAAGTTCAGGGTTTCTCTCTCAAGTGAGAAGGCACATGGCAAACACAGTCAGTGTTCCTCTCTTGGCTGGAAGGGCACATGGCAAATACTGCATCATCTGCTAGCTTTCTCTCCTGGCTTCTTCTTTCATGAAGCTCCCCAGAAGCATTTTCCTTCTTCATCTCCGAAGGTTGCTGTCTGGTGGACTCTGCTTCTCGTGGCTATGTCATTCTCTGCTGTCTCAGAACTCTACTTTCTCCAAAATGTTTCCTCTTTTATAGTGTGTTGGTTTGAACAGAAGTATGCCCCCTAAGAAAAGCCATGTTTTGATATAAAACCCATTCCTTAAAGGTAGAATAATCTGTATTCAATACTGTATGTTTGAAACTGTAATGAGATCATCTCCCTGGATGATGTGATTTAGTCAAGAGTGGTTGTTAAATTGGATTAAGAGATGACATGTCTCCACCCATTTGAGTGGGTCTTGATT
>PVIY010006724.1:0-76889 GCA_004026745.1 Myrmecophaga tridactyla | reverse complement strand
AAAAAAAACAATGGAAACCTACAATGGTAGATTTCGAGAGACAGAACATAGGATTTCTAAACTGAAGGACGGAACATCTGAAATCCGACAAGAAACAGAAACTATAGGGAAAAAAATGGAAAAATATGAGCAGGGACGCAGGGAATTGAAAGACAATATGAAGCGCATGAATATACGTGTTGTGGGTGTCCCAGAAGGAGAAGAGAAGGGAAAAGGAGGAGAAAAACTAATGAAGGAGATTATCACTGAAAATTTCCCAACTCTTACGAAAGACTTAAAATTACAGATCCAAGAAGTGCAGCGTACCCCCAAAGAGAATAGATCCAAATAGACATACTCCAAGACATTTAATAATCAGAATGTCAGAGGTCAAAGTGAAAGAGAGGATCTTGAAAGCAGCAAGAGAAAAGCAATCCATCACATACAAGGGAAGCCCAATAAGACTTCTCGACCAAAAGGGGGAGTTTTTTGCTGGCGTCTAAGATCTCTCAGCAGAAACCATGGAGGCGAGAAGACAGTGGGATAATATATTTAAATTATTAAAAGAGAAAAACTGCCAACCAAGAATTCTATATCCAGCAAAATTGTCCTTCAAAAATGAGGGAGAAATTGAAACACTTTCAGACAAAAAAATCACTGAATTTGTGACCAAGAGACGAGCTCTGCAAGAAATACTAAAGGGAACACTAGAGACAGATACAAAGACAGAAGAGAGAGGTGTGGAGAAGAGTGTAGAAAGGAAGACTATGAGTAAAGGTAAAAAGAAGGAAAATTAGATGTGACATATAAAATCCATAAGGCAAAATAGTAGAAGAAAGTACTACCCATGCAGTAATAACACTGAATGTTTAGGGATTAAACTCTCCAATCAAAAGACATAGTCTGGCAGAATGGATTAAAAAACAGGACCCATCTATATACTGTCTCTACTCAAAGGACACGAGGCCAAGGACACAAATGGGCATTTACACACCAATGTTTATAGCAGCATTATTAACAATTACCAAGAGATGGAAACAGCCAAAATGTCCATCAACAGACAGTTGGCTAAACAAACTGTGACATTTACATAAGATGGAATATTATGCAGCTGTAAGACAGAATAAAGTTATGAAATATGTAACAACATGAATGGACCTGAAGGACATTATGCTGAGTGGGATTAGCCAGAAACAAAAGGACAGATACTGTATGGTCTCACTGATATGAACTGACATTAGTGAATAAACTTGGAATATTCCCTTGGTAACAGAGACCATCAGGAGATAGAAATAGGGTAAGATATTGGGTAAGTGGAGCTGAAGGGATACAGATTGTGCAACAGGACTGAATATAAAAACTCAGAAATGGACAGCATAATATTACCTAACTGTAATACAATTATGTTAAAACACTGAATGAAACTGCATATGAGAATGATAGAGGGAGGAGGGCTGAGGCATAAATGAAATCACAAAGAAAGATAGACGATAAAGATTGAGATGGTGTAATCTAGGAATGCCTAGAGTGTATAATGATAGTGACTAAATGTACAAATTTAAAAATGTTTTTGCATGAGGAAGAACAAAAGAATGTCATTACTGCAGTGTCCTGAAAACAGATGGTAATTGATATTTTAAAATTTCAACTAATGTGTGAGACTAACGCAAAAAATGTTTATTTGGTACAAATCTATACTTTGACTAGTGCATCTCCTAATATAACTTATGTAGATAGTTGATTGAACACCTTAAGTACATGGAACTTTGTATAGGACATGAGATTTTCTTGGTTTGTCCAGGTGATGCCCTGATGAATTCCAGAGTGATTTGATCAGTGAGTGGAAAAGCATTTGCAAAGTCCCCTTTGGGGAATGGTGAGAACGGGGGAAAACTCAACTCCCCCAAGTTGAATTCTTGATATTCTCACAAGCAGTGTGGACAACCAAAGCTATAGGCTGAGCCCCCCATCTTGGGGTTTGTACATATGAAACTTAACCCCACAGGGGATAGGTCAAGCCTACTTAAAATTAAGCCTAAGAGTCACCCCCAGGAGAACCTCTTTTGTTGCTCACATGTGGCCTCTCTCTCCAGCCAACACAGCAAGCAGACTCACCACCCTCCCCCTGTCTACGTGGGACATGACTACCAGGGGTGTGGATCTTCCTGGCAACGTGGGAGAGAAATCCCAGAATGAGCTGAGATTCAGCATCAAGGGATTGAGAAAACCTTCTCGACCAAAAGGGGGAAGAGTGAAATGAGACAAAGTGTCAATGGCTGAGAGATTCCAAACAGAGTCGAGAGGTTATCCTGGAGGTTACTCTTATGCATTAAGTAGATATCACCTTGTTACCCAAGATGTAATGGAGAGGCTGGAGGGAACTGCCTGAAAATATAGAGCTGTGTTCCAGTTGCCATGTTTCTTGATGATGATTATATAATGATATAGCTTTCACAATGTGACTGTGTGACTGTGAAAAACTTGTCTAATGCTCTTTTTATCTACCTTGTCAACAGATGAGAGGAACATATGGAATAAAAATAAATAATAGGGGGAACAAATGTGAAAATAGATTTAGTTTGAAATGCTAGTGATCAATGAAAGGGATCAGTAAGGGGTATGGCCTGTAAAATTTTTTTTTTCTGTTTGTTTTATTTTTCTGTTGTCTTTTTATTTCTTTTTCTGAATTGATGCTAATGTTCTGGGAAATGATCATGATGGTGAATATGCAACTATGTGATGATATTGTGAACTGCTGAGTGTATGTGTTGGGAATGTTTGTGTTTCTTGTAATTTTTTTTAATTAAGAAAAAATTTTAAAAAATAGCAATTCAATCTGGAAAGGAAAATAATTTAACAATTTAATATGAATTCTATTTCATAAGCAGATTACAGAAAAAAATTACCAAAAAAAATTTTAATTAGACTTTATAGAACTTGAGAACATCTCCTCATCAAAGAACATAATGAAAAAAAAAATGAATGGGCTTCATGCATACAGGAATTTAACAGTCATAAAATGTTTAGTTGACAATAAATGTTTATATTGTATCCTTAATATAAAAGACTATGTATAGCTCAATAAAAAAGATGACCCCTAAAAAAATGGGTAAATGGATTGAATACATAAAAGATGTATAAAATTGCCAATCAGTTCACAAAGAAATCCTGAACATTTATAGCTGAGGTAAAACTGCAAATTAAAATAAAAATGAATAACTAAAATTAAAGGAATGACGATATCACATGTTGGTGAGGATGTGGCACAACTGAAACATTCATACATCGCTGGAGAGTACGTAAAATTGTGCCACACAATTTGGACAAACCTTTGACAGTTTTACATAAAATTTAAAAAACACCTACCCTCTGATACAGCAATTCTCCTCCTAGGGTTTTATCCAAGAAAATAAAAGCACAGTCAGGAAAATCTTATGCCAGAAATATTATATAGCAGGCTTATAGACAACAACCAAATCTGGAATTGACTCAAATGATAATCAACAGGAGAAGTGATAAACAAATGGAAGTCTATGTAATGCTAACTGAGCAGTATAAAAGGAATCATGTGCTTTTACATGTAGCAGGATGGGTAAGTGTAAATTATGCTGAGCAAAATACATCAAACAGAAAAAGCACACCTACTTCATGATGGCATTTATATGAAATTCTTTAACGAGGAAAATTCATCTATGGTAGAAAAAACTCAGAAAAGGATTCTTTTTGGAGCTTTGGGATAGAAATTTACTGGGATGTTGCATGAGAAATCTTTCTGGGATGATGGAAATGCTCTATATCTCAAAAGGTCTGGGGGTTTTGTGTGTTCAAACCTATTGAAAGTTATATTAGGATGTGAACATTTTAGTTTCAATCAGTTCTACCTACAGAAAGCACTGTAAACAAAACAAAAACTGATTGTGACTTTTGCTTTGGGTCAAAGCAGAATAATAAGAGAGGATTAATCTTTCGATCGTTATCTCTATAAAACTAGACAATTTTCAGTTAGAAATCAGCTTGCTCAAGATTATTATCCTGAAAAGGAAAAGGCAATTCAATGAGGCCTCATTATAGCATCATTTTTCCTTCAGGCATTTTTTGAACCATCACAGAGACATAGACCCCGAGCAGATAAAAGTACTTTCACTGACCTAAGCCAGATAGATAGTAGACTTTGGAACTTCTGACGCAGTTAGTATTTGAATCTCCAAGATACTGGAGAGTATGGTGTTCTATAAATCTTAGGGCAACTACAAAGCTGCATATGAGCAGGGTAACACTTCCCAACGGCTGTCAGAAAAGAATTACAGGGAATTGTAGAATAAATGGACTGGAGGACAACCAGTGTTGGGAACTGTTTATTTTTACTGACCAGAGTGGAAAAACCTTGGTGAATACCATACTTACAAATAACCAGTTGCTCAAAGAAACCAAAGGTATAACTGAAAAGCATTTGAACTAAGTGAAAATGAAAACATGCCAAAATTGTGTGCTGCTAAGAAAACTGTATCAGGGAAATTAATATTTTGAAAGATGCAAATCATCAAAACGTCCCAAGAAGAAAGAAATAACCTAAATAGTGGTATGTATTAAGAAACTGAATTTTCAGTTAAAAATCTTTCCACAACAAAAACTTCAGGCCCACATGGCTCCACTCGGAGATGCTACAAAACACTTAAGGAAGAAATAATATAAATTGTACATAAACTCTTCCAAAAGAAATTGGAGATGAGAGATTATTTCCACCTCAATCTCTGAGGTTGACATCCTGATACCAAAACCAACAAATTAACTGTACAAGGAATATACAGACTGATAACAAGAATATATATGTGAAAGTTCTAAACAACATTTTAGCAAATCTAATTAAACAATATATTAAAATGATAATATACCAGGACCAAGTTGGGTTCATTCAAAGAATGCAGGTTGCTTTACCACTGAGGAAGAAATTAAAGTAATGCTCCTTATTATTAAGATGGAAAGGAAATTTCTATGACCAGCTCGATATGCAGAAAAGAACTGATATTATCCAATATCCATCCCTTATACAAATTCTCAGTAAACTGAAATAAAGGTAATAGTCTCAACCTGATTTAGAGCACAGCAAACATCATACTTAATGCTTTCTTTTTATGGTTAGGAACAAGAAAAGGTATGCTCCCAACATTTCTATTCAAGAGTGCACAGGCTATGCAACTGAGTAAGATAAATCGAGAAAAATAAAAATTTATCAGAGTAACCAGATTGGAAATCAGAAGTGATACTATAGCTACAAAAAGCTACAAAAATTAACAATTTAGTTCTAGGATACAAGAGCAATAAACAAAAATTAGTCATCTTTTTACACACTAAAATGAATAATTGGAAACTGAAAAATTAAAATATAACCAAATAATTTAGATAGCATTAAAAATATGAAATACTTAGAGATATATCTGAAAAAAGATGTGAAAGACATTTACATTGAAAAGTATGAAGTATCATTGAGAGAAACTCAAAAGGACATAAATGGAGAGAGATACCATATTCATGGATCAGAAGACTCAAAATTATTAAGATGTTAATTCTCCCCATACTGATCTACAGATTTAACAAATCTCAATCAAAACTCTAGCAGTTGTTTTGTTTTTCTTTTGTAGAAACTGACAAGCTGTTTCTAATATTCATATAGCAATACAAAGGATCTTAAATAGACAGAACAAGAGAGGAACAAACTTGGATAAGATCCAAGTAATAAGATCATATGATATTAGTACCAAAAGTCAACAAATAAATAAGTGAAACTAAGTAGACAGTCCACAATTATTGACTGTTGTTTTTTGATAAAGTTACAAAGGCAATTTAACAGAAAGTAGATTAAAAAAAGAATGTTCTGGAACAATTTCATATCTTTTTTTTAAAAAAAATGAACATTGATCCATATCTCACTCAATATATAATAAATAACTTGAAATGGATCATATATCTAAATATATGAAAATGATAAAACTTTTAGAACAAAACATGGGAGAAAATATTGGTGACCTTGAAATGAGAAAAAAAATTTGATTTAACACCAAAACCATGATCTACACAAAAAACAGATGGACATTACAGCATTTGCTTTGCAAAGGGCCCTTCTAGGAGAAATGGACAAGCTATAGTTTGTGAGCAAAATTTTGCAAATCATAGATCTGATAGACAGTAGGTATCTAGAATATATATAGAATTCTCAAATGTTAATAATGAGTAAACAAATAACCCAGTTAAAAAATGAATGAGACTAGAGTGCTTTACCAAATAAAATGGGAAATGAACTTAATGATAATCAACATGAAAATTAAAACCACAATGAGATTAACTATATTCATAGGTTGAAAACAAAGAAAAATAAATAAAACTGTCTATGGAAAGTGTTACTGAGGGTGTGGAGGAACTGGAACTCTCAATACTGATGGGGTGATATTGGTGGTGTGATATAAAGAGTATAGCTAATTTGGAAAATAGTTCAGAAGTTTCGTAAGATGTTAAAAATATATCTACCATATGATCTGACCAAAAGAAATAAAAGCATGTGTCTATATAAATACTTGTACATGAATGGCCACTTAGCTTTATTTGTAATGCCCTCAACCAAGAAACACATCAAATACACATCAGCAGGTGAATAGATAAACAAACTATGGTATATTCATAATATACCATATGGAATACCAGTCAGCAATTAAAAAAGAATGAACTATTAATGCAAACTACAATATTAGTGAATTTCATAATAATTATGCTGTGTGGGAAAAAAGCCAGAAAGAAAGAGCAAATATTGTTGGATTTCATTATTAAAAAATTCTAGAAAATGCAGTGAGAGAATGTAGATCAATAGAGACTGAGGGTAAGGAAGGCTGGTAGGAAAGAATTACAAAGGGGAATGAGGAAAATTTGAGGGGGAAGAAAATATATGAATTATCTGGATTGTGGTGACAATTTCAGGCATATATTCATGTCATAATTGAAACAATTTTTCACTTATATAATGCTTATTTTATTGTATATCAATTTTACGTCAACAAAGCTGATACAAAAATATTTGATTGGTTGTTACCAAAATGATAAATATTTTTATGATTGTAACATATACAGAATTAAAATGTGTGACAGGATATCACATAGAACTAGAAGGCACAAATAGAAATATATTATTGAAATATTCTTACCTTACATGTAGAGTTTTGTATAATATCGATTTGTGCATATTATAATCCCCCAAAAAATCATTAATAAAATAAAAGTCATAAACATTAAAACACATTTTAAAATAGAATACTAAAATATACTCAATCTAAACCAATAGGTAGGAAAGCTAGTGCAGTACAGAAAAAAAAAAGACAAATATAAAGGAATTATTAAATTGAATTGTGCTGGCCAAAAGATATGTCCATGTCTTAACTATCCTAGTACCTGTGGCCTTATTTTGGAAAAGTTCTTTGCAGATATAATTAAAGTAAAGCTCTCAAGAGATCATGCTAGATTAGCTTGGCACATAAACCCAAAGACTGGTTAAAGGAAACATAAAAGGAGAAGACACACAGAGATAAAAGGGGAAAAGGTAATGTGAACACAGACAGAAACTAAAGTGATGCATCTATAAGCCAAGGACTGCCATCGACCGCTGTCAGTTACAATAAGTTAAAAGAGAGACATTGAAAAAATTCTTCCTCAGAGCTTCCAGAGGGAACAAACCCTTGAGACACATTGATTTCCGATGTCTCTTCTCCACAACTTTGAAAAAATAAATTTCAGTTATTTTAAGCCACAATGTATGTGTTAATATGCGATGGCAGATCAAAGAAACTAATACAGGTTTTGGTACCAGAAGTAGCTGGTATAACAGATATCTAAAAATGTGTAAGTTACTTTGGAACTGCATGATGAGTAGGGGTTGGAAGAATTTTGAGGCACAAAATAGAAAAAGCCTAAGTTGCCTTGGAGCAGTGTTTGGCAGAAATATGGATAGTAAAGATGAGTCTGGTGAGGACTCAAAAATTGAGGAACACAGTAGAGAAAGCTTCTATTATCTTAGAGAATACAAATATCACCATGAATGGACTGCTGATGGAAACATGAAAACTAAAGGAGCTTCCTGTGAGGTACTGAAGGAAATGAGGAACATGTCATTGGAAACGGAAGGAAAGGAGATCCTTTTTACAAAGCAACAGAAAATTTGGTCCAATTTGTTCTATGTTTGGGTGGAAAGCAAAACTTAGAAACAATGAGCTTAAATACTGAGTTGAGAACATTTCCAAGCAAACCATTCAAGGCAGCCTGGTTTCTCTTTGCTGCTTATAGTAAAAGTGCAAGATGAAAGAGTGAGATTGAGGAAGGACATATTTTAAAAAAGCTTGGCCCTGACGATTTGGGAAGTTCCTGGACTATCTAGATTATAAAGTATACTAAAATTAAGAAATCCACTATTGAAAAGCATGCTTTGGAAAGAGTATTGAGAGCATGGCTGGGACAACACTTTGCTGAAGGGATTAAGGGTATAAATGACGGATTCACTCAACCATCTCAGGAGAAACCAGAAACAGGTACGGGGTTATCCAAGAAAGATCTGTGGAGAACCATCTTGTCCAATGGTATGGATCTCTATACAATACAGGAAAGCCAAGGTTTCTTTCTGAAAATTTTGTATCAGAAGAAACACTATCAAGTTGCACTGAAAAGCACAGAGCCAGGACAAAATAGCGGTGGGATATTAGACCTCCAAAATTCAATAAGCAACAAATGGGCTGATGGAACTATTTAACTCCAAACACCTGTCATCCTTCAAAAGTATGTAAGAATGAATCTGAGGGCAGAGAAATGGAAATTCAATGAAAGAATCAAAAGGAAAGGAAATAAATAATAATAAAAAAAAAAGAATGCAGCGTTACAGAAATGAAGAATGGCTCTGATGTGCTCTTCACTGTCCCGGACATGGCCAAGGAAAGAATCAGTGAGCTTAAAGATATGTTAATTAAATCTTCCAAAACTGAAATGAAAAGAGAAAAAGAATGAGAAATATGGAACAGAATATACAAGAACTGCGGGATAATCACAAAAGATATAATATAAAAGTAATAGGAATAACAGAAAGAGAGAAGAAATATATTACAGAAGTAATAATGGTTGAGAATTTTCCAAAATTAAAAACAGACAACAAACAGCTAGTTCAAACAAATATCAAGCAGGACTCATACCAAAAGAATCTATACATAGGCATATCATTTTCAAACTGCAGAAAATCAAAGACCAAGAAAAACTATGAAAGAATCCAGAGAAAACACTGCCTTACCTAGAGTGGAGCAAGGATAAGAATTATATTAGTCTTCTTTTCAAGAAACATGTATGCAAGAAGAGAGTGGAGTAAGATATTTAAAGTGTTGAAAGAATAAATATCCCAAACCTAGAATTCTATGTCTATCAAAATTATCCTTTAAAATGAAAGAAAAACAAAGACTTTCCCAAACAAATAAAAATTCAGGAAGTGGTACCATGTTATTTAAAATTTGACTTAGATTACTTGTAAATATATATGGCAAACTCTAGTGCACCATTAAAATAATTTAAAAATCAAGAGAGAATAGAAGGATAGAACCATATAAAGTGTTCAACTGAAACCAGAGAAAGCAGTAAAACAGTGGAAGAGCAAATGAGAATAGAATAGAAAACAGTGAAAAAACAGTAGATATTAATACAACCGTATCAATAATCACTTAAATGTGAATGGTCTAAATACATCAAATAAAAAGGCAGAGAGTATAAGAGTAGATTAAAAACCATGTCCTAATGACATGTTGTCCATAAGAAACTAACTTTAATATAAAGACGGATTAAAAGTAAAGAGAAGAATAAAGATATACCATGTTAACATTAATATAAAAACAGCTGGAGTAGCTATTAATTTTAGACAAAGCAGATGTCAAAGAAAGGAAAATTATCAAAAGTAAAGAGAGAAATTACATAATAATGTAAGAATCCTCCAAGAAGACATACCTATTATTTATGTGTATGTGCCTAAAAACAGAGAGTCAAAATACCTGGGGCGATGTATAGGATATATGAGTTCTTCTTTTTTCATTTTATTTCTTTTTCTGGAGTGATGCAAATATTCTAAAAATGATCATGGTGAAGAGTACACAAGTACATAATGATATTGTGAGTCATTTACTGTATGTATGGTTAGACTGTGTGTGGATATTTCTCATAAAAATAAGAATACTGGGGACAAAAAAAGGTAAATCTTCAAGGAAAAATAGAAAATCACTACTATATTTAGAGACTTCAATAATACCTCTTTATCAATATTGACAGATGCAGAAGGCAGAACACCTGTAAGGATACAGCTGAAAAGAACAGCATAATCAACTAGATCCAATTAACATGTATAGAATAATTCAATCAAAATAACAAAATATACATTCTTCCAAGCTCACAGGAAACATTCACCAAAATAAACCACATCCTAGACCACAAAACACATGTCAACAAATTTAAAAGAAAAGAACTAATATAAAGTATGCTATTGACCATAATAGAATCAAATTAGAAATCAATACCAAAAGAGCTACAAATTTTCAAAATATTTGCAGATTAAATAACTCACTTTTAAATAATTCATTGTCAATGCAATCTGAAGGGAAATTAGAAAATATTTTGAATTAAGTGAAAATGAAACTAGAATATCAAAATTTGGGGGATGCAGCAAACGTAAAGCTAAGTTGGAAATTTAAAGCATTGAATGCATATATTAGAAATGAAGAAATTTCTAAAATCAATAATCTAAGTTTACTGCTAAAAAACAAAAAGAAGAGCAAATTAAAGTCAAAGTAAGAAGAAGAAAATAATAAACAATATTGCAGAAATCAGTGAAATTGAAAACAAGGCAACGACAGAGAAAATTAAAATGTGCTTCTTTGAAAACATCAATAAAATTGATAAACCTCTAGCCAGGCTAATCAAGAAACAAAGAGAGATGACACAAAATATCAATATCAGAAATAAAGGAGGGACCACTACTACTAATGCCATGAAAAGTTTAACGAAGAAATATTATGAACAGCTCTACTCATGCCCACATACTTGATAATTTAGACAATATAGCAGACAAACTCCCTGAACAAAGAGAAACAGATAATCTGACAAGGTCTATAAAATATTAAAGACATTGAATCAACAAATAATAACCTTTTATAACAGGATGGTTTTATGATGAACTCGGCCAAATATTTTAAAGAAGATATAATACTAATTCTCTACAATTTCTTTCAAAATATAGGAGACAGAATACTTCCTAACATAGTATATGAAGCTAGCATCACCAACAGCTAAATCAAATAAATATATTACAAGAAAAGAAAATTATAGATCAATATCACTTATAACATAAAATAAAAAATGCTCAACAAAATTTTAGCAAATCAAATCCAACAATGTATTAAAGGAATTATATACTATAACAAAATTGGATTTGTTCCAGAAATGCAAAGATAGCTCAGCATTGTGTAATCAATTAATTTAATCCATCACGGTGAAAGAAGAAAAGTCATATGATCATATGAATAGATGCAGGAAAAGCATTTGACAAAATCCAAAACCTATTTATTATAAAAACTCTCAGTAAACTAGCAATGAAAAATGAATTTGAAATTAAAAACAGAACATTTACACTGGCTTTGAAGGAAATGAAATATTTACATGTAAATCTAGCAAAATATGTAAAAGACTGTATATGAGGAAAATTACAAAACTCCAAATAAAGCAATAGAAAAAAATCCACATAAATATAATCAACTGGTGTCTAACAAAGGAACAAAGGCAATCGAGTGGAAAAATGACAGCCTCAACAAATGGTGTTGGAGCAAGTGGACATCTATAAGTAAAAAAATAAATATAGACACAGACCTTATACCTTTCAAAAACATCAACTCAAAATGGAACACAGACCTTAATGCCAGACTTGAAACTATAAACCTTCTAAAAGATACTGCAGGAGAAAATCTAGGTGACCTTGGGTTTGGCAATAATTTCTCAGACACAACTCCAAAATGACAATCTATGAAAGAAAAGAATAAATTGGACTTCATTAAAATTAAAATTTTCTCAACTATGAAAGACACTGTTAAGAAAATGAAAGACAAGTTACTGGGAGAAAATAATTGCAAAACACGCACCTGGCAAAGGACTAGTATTCAAAATATACAAAGAATTCTTAAAACTACACAATGAGAAAACAAACCAAATTCAAAAATGGGCAAAGGACCTGAACAGGAGATTCACCAAAGAAAATATGTAGACAGAAAATAAGCATATGAAAAGATGCTCAATATCAGATGCCATTAGTCAATGGCAAAGAAAAACCAAAATGATATATCCCTATTGTCTTAAGTTTACCAGGGCTACTATAACAAATAGCACAGGGTAGTTGCCTTCAATAAAAAAAAAAATTATTGTTTCACAGTTTTGGAGGCTAGAACTCTAAAATAAAGGTATCGGCAGGGTCATATTACTTTGAAGCCTGTAGTATTCTGGTGATGGCACAACTCTCTGCCTCTGTCACATGGTCATATCTCTCCCTGTCCATCTGATGTGCCCAAATTCCTCTACTTATAAGGAATTCAGCTTGAATTAAGTTTGGCCTCACATTAACATCTTCAACGATACTATACGTAAGTGGATTCACATTTGCAGGACTAGGGATTAGAACGTGACCATGAACTTGTGAGAGATATGACTGAACTCATAACTACACATCTATTAGAATGGCTAAAATTCAAAACATTGACAAACATCAAATGTTGGTGAGGATATGGAACAATAAGAACTCCCTTTCATTGCAGGTGGGAATGCATAATAGCATATCCACTTTAAGAGACAGTTAATTGGACAGTTTTTTTACAAAGCTATACTCAGATTTACCAAAAGATCTAACAAATGTGTTCCAAGGTATTTATTCGAATGTGTTGAAAACTTATGTCTATACAATCACCTGCATGACAATGTTTAAACAGCTTTACTCATAATTGCCAAAAACTGGGAGAAGCCAAAATGTCTTTAAATGGGTGAATGAATTACAGGTGTCTTTAAATAGGTGAATGTACTACAAACAAATTGTAGTATATCCATACAATGTAAAATTATTCTGTGGTAAAAATAAATAAGCCATCAAGAAACAAAGAAATAATAAGGAAAGTTAAATACAAACAGCTAAATAAAATAAGCCAGTTTGAAAAGTCTAGATATTTTATTATTCTAACTATCAACATGCTGGAAATTGTAAAACTGTAGGGACGTTAAAAAGACCAGGAGCTTCAAGAGGAGGAAAGCAGGGATGAAAAGGGGGAGCACAGGCATTTTCAGGCCGGTAAACTAACTATTCTATATGATATTGTAATGCTGGTTACAGACATTATGCATTTGACAAAACCCAGCAGATTGTACGACACAGAGTAAAACCTAAAACAAATCTAATTTAATTAATAATAACATATTAATATTGATTTAATAATGGTAACAAATATATCACACTAATACAGATTGCAATAATGGGGGGAAAGTGTGTTAGGAATGGGGAGCAAAGCACCCACTGTACTTTCTGTGTAATTTTTCTGTATATCAAAAATTGCTTTAAAAATAAAGTTTATTATGAAAAAACTTTTAGCATATTAAAAATAAACACATTCTTCGCTTGATAAAGTTCTACAAAAATGATATGGATGAATGGAGGACTAATATAACAATGAAATCTATGACGCTATTCTTCTGAAGTACAAATGTGACAAGGATACCTAGTCTCACCCTTGCTCTCCTATATTGCCCTAGAGATCCTAATGAAGGACATAAAAAAAGAAGTGAAAGGTTAATCAGTGTAATCACTGAAAATCCAAAAGAACTGACAATGTAATAAAATAAATGTGAAAAATCAATTGTATATCTACATACTAACAACAAACAGTTAAAAAAAAACAGAAAAGATATGGGACCTTCCATGCAGTTGAAAACAGTTGGATTGTGGTGACTGCCTAGGCTCCCATGTTTCAATATTTCAATATTTCTTCTAAAATTAATAATAAGAGAGAAAAAAGGAAATGATACAAAAAGTATGCCCTCATCTTAAACTAAAGACAGACAAATATCCAAACCTCAAAATAACTATCAGGCCAAAACAGGAAAAACACCAAATCCAGCATACAATCCCTCACACTCTACCCTAATCCAACCTGCCACAATACATTTTTGGCAAAGGTCAGTATGGTCTTCATACTGACCTATGAGAACAGAGAAATAGTGACTTTGTGACAAGCAAGTTTAAAGACTGATCTGAAAACAAACAATAAGAATAATTTCAATTTAAGTTTGAAAATACTAAAAGAGTATCCTGGTAGATGAGAATACAGATAACAGAGAAGGGACTCTTTCAAAAGCATCTGTAACTTGAAGTGGCAATCCTTCTAAAAGCATATTTTCTGGATGGGGAAAACAGGCAAGAAGAAAGGGAAAAGCACTCATTGGCAGCTGAATGGTAAAGAGGAAAAGACAAAAATGGGGAAAAATTAGTATCCTGGATTATATAAAAGGACAAAAAAATGGAGCATATATAATCTTTCCTCCAGTTACCACTTTATAAAACACCCCAATATCATAAAAATGTACCTAAAAAGGGCAAACATATCTATACAGGTTTATTACAAAAAATAGAAAACAAAGTGAAACTCATATCAACTGAGGAAAATCTACCCGCCCCAAAAAACATGAAACATAAGAGAATTGGAAGACAGTAATACAAACTGAATTATGTATTACTCAGACAACTGTTTGAAGATAACAAAAAATGTCCTGAGTCAGTAATTCAAAAATTAAGAACAAAAATGTAAAAAACAAAAAATAGTAAATAAAGAGAAAGTAACTGATTTCAGGAAAAGAAATCTGAAAAAATCATTTTCCAATTGAAAAACAAATTATAAGATTTCCAAGGAAAACAGTCTAAAATAAAAAATTAATAAAGGGCATTGAGGAAAGGCAATAAAATAACCATAAGAGATAAAGAAAAATTCAAGAAGGGTCGCAGTGAAATACTGCAAATGGAAGGCAGGCAAAGGAAATTAGGAATTATATCTGTGCTACTGGAATCACTGAAGAAAAAAAACCGATCAGTCAGAATAATATTCTAAATTAGAATCCAAAATAAAACCCTCCAGAATTGCTTTTAGAAAGGACTGAATCTACAAGTCTACCCTCTAGATAATAATATGAAGGAAAGACTCATAAATCTGAATGCATAATTTTTTTAAGTATGGCAAAAAAAGTCAAAATTAAACTGACAAGTTGGTAGAAAATAGTTGCAACTTTTACCACAAAGGACTAATATCCCTAATATATAAAAATGAGGGGGAAATAACCAAAATTTAATAGAAAACCTAGGAAAAAGACATGAATAAAAAGTTCATAGCTAAAAAAGGGCTCTTATACATATAAAAAGCAAAACAGAAATTAAAATACTATAGAGTGGGTGGTGTGACGGTGGCTCAGTGGCAGAATTCTCACCTGCCATGATGGAGACCTGGGTTTGTTTCCCGGTGCCTGCCCATGCAAAAAAATAATAATAATATACATATATTCTCTCTATATATTATAGAGAATTGGGGGTGCATAAGTAGTTCAGCAGAATTCTCGCCTGCCATGTGGGAGACATGGGTTCAATTCTCGGCTCGCGCAGTTCCCAAACAAACACGCAAACAAACAAAAAATTCAACAAATGGTGCTCTAATAACAGGATACTTACATGGAAATAGAAAAAAAATGTGACCCCCGCTATAGAACATACCAAAAAAACCACACACACATGCACACATATATATATATAAAATAGAGAATTTCAAATTAAAACGAAATGAAGATATTATTATTATTAACTATCAGATAAGTGAAAAACTTAAAAATATAACAACGTAGTCTGTTGGCTAGACTACAGGCAAACAAGCAATTTTATACAATGCTGGTGGGAATATAAATTGGTACAATCCTTCTAGAAGGAAATTTGGCAATCAAATCTAGATATGGATTTACCTTTTCACTCAGTAAACCCTCTTCCAGGAATCCACCTACAAGATATATCTCCAATAATATGAAAATACATATGAATAAGGCTATTCTTTGCAACTATGTTTGTAATTTTAAAACACTGGAAACAAAACTAAATGTCTATACATAAGAGACTTGTTAAATAAACTATGGTATATCTACACAATGCAGCTATAAAAAAAAAAGGTCGAGGAAAATCTGTATGAATAAACATGGAGTGCTTTCTAGGATCTACTGCTAAGTGAAAAAGGGGAAGTGCAAATATTCCAGGCAAAAGAAGATCAACTCTAAACTAATGTATTTATAGTGGGAATGGAGAGGAGATGATAATTTTGGGAGAAGGATATAAAAATGAAAAAATATAGCTGTGAGTGGGTAATGACAAAGAAAGGAATAAAAGAGAAAGAAAGTTTAACAAATGCTATGGAGTGTATTCTATTTGAGTAAACACTATAGAGTGTTTTCTAGTTGACAATCCTTGAATGACAAACTGATAAAATCCCTGTCGGTATGACACTAGTCTAACCAAACTTTAACAAGATGAAAGATACACTCCTCATTTTCTGTGGTTAAAGAATTTTACTTTCCATTTTTCCAAAAGTGAAACTCAGAACCCATTAAAAGAAATATCAAATTTTGTGAAGCTGCAATACATTATGAGTAGCTGATAGTAGGACCATAGCAAAATGTAATAAAATACATCAAAAATGATCAAAAGTTGTGCCTGTTGACCAAGATACTGGCATAAGCTGTTCCTCAGTGCCATTCTTTCAGAAAATCTTTGAACAATTAGAAAAACTGGAAAAGCCATCTTCCTCAGAAATCTGGAAAAAAGTTAAAGGTTTGTAGTCACTGGAAAAGTGCTGAATCAAGAAAATGCAGCTTTAAACAATTGTAGGAGACACTCCTGGCACCCTCGCTGGCCTCACCCACCCCACCTCTCTACCACAGTGTGGAGCCTGACTGATCATGGGTCCCTAGTCCTATCACTGAGGGAGAAGAGTAAATTCTCTAGGTATACTGGGATGCTTGTATGGCAGTGCCAATTTTATCACAAGAACTTGAAAGACTAAACTAGGAAACTCCTCTCTAGCTCGCCCTCACAGAATGTGTTATGCAATCAGAAGCAGCCTGCAGAAAGATAAAGCAATGAAAGAAACAATTAAGTCAAAGCAGCCTGGGACAAACATATACTGAATTTCTTCATACAGTAGAGCAACCAGGGTGGGGGAAAATGGCATATGATAGGGAGTAGAGGGGGCATTAAAATTCTTATATATAAGGTCTTGAGTAAGCACAATCCCAAGATAAGATGTAGGCTTAAAAAAGACAGCAAGGACCCTGTACTTCATACTCACCTTAGGATGATATTCTTGACAGAAGGGCTAAATTCTGAAGAAGACACACACCAACCCGCTGTCAATTTATAAAGACTATGAAAGGGTTGTTTTGTTTTGCCTCAATTTGTTTGTTTTTGTTAGCTCCTAGCATTCAAAGAAATCTCTGTGATGACTCTAGCTGGATACAAACTTAAGGAACAGGCAGCTTAGGGACTAAATTCTGGGAGTTAACACTTTAAAATGTTAAAATGGACAATGTGCAACAAAATATTATAAGACAAACAATGAAACAGGAAATGCTGGTGGGCCCCCACAAAGGAACAAAATGAAAACCCAATAACAATCAATGAAGAAGACCACACTTTGGATATACCAGAAAAAGACAAAAGGAAATAAGAAAAAAAGATCTTCAATATGCTAAAGGAGAATAAGGAAAACACAGAGGAACAGTTAAAAGATATCAGGAAAATAATGAATGAACAATGTAAGAATCCTGATAAAGAGACAGAAATTCGAAAAGGGAGCCAAACAGAAATACTTAAGTTAAAGACCACAAAAATTGAAATAAAAAATTTCCTAAGGGATTTCAACATCAGATCGTAGCTGGCAGAAGAAAGATTCAATAAACTAAAACACATGACAATTTAGATAATTCAGCTGAGAAGAAGAAAGAAAAAAATGAAAAAAAAGGGAACAGAGCCTCTAAAACCTATGAGAAACCATCAGGCATATTAATATGAAAAATGAGTATTCAGAGAAATAATTACAGGAAACTATCCAAATATAAGGAAAGACAAGAATATACACATTCAAGAGGCCCAACTAATGCCAAGTATAAACATGAAGCGATCCACAACAGCATTCTTAGTCATCAAACTATCAAAGGATAAGGACAAGGAGGTAGTTCTGAAAGCTACATGAGAAAAAGCAATGTATTATGTACAAGAGAGTCTCAATAAGATGAAGTGCTGTTTTCTTCTCAGAAACCATGGAGACAAAAAGACGATGGAGTGAAATATTTTAAGTGCTGAAAGGAAACAATTGCCAACAAAGAATGTTGTATCTAATGAGTCTGTCTTTCAAAAATGAGAGAGAGATTAAGACATTCTCAGATATGCAAAGGCTGAGGGACTTTGTCATCCTAAACCTATCCTACAAACCATGCTAAATATGTTCTTCAAACTGAAAAGAAAGAACATTAAACAGAGGAGTGAAGTGGCATAAAAAAATAAGACCTCCATAATATAATTACCATGTGAATAATTACTATTGTTAGTACTATTATATTGTATTTTTGGTATGTAACTGCACTGTTTATTTCTCTAAGGATCTAAAATGCAAATGCATAATAAGGAAAGATAAATCTATGGTTTTTGGCATACAATACATACAGATACAATTTCAAACATGCACAAGAAAAATGTTGGGGCCAGAAGGACATAAGAACAATGTATGTCTATACTACTGAAGTTAATTATTTATCAAATTAATTGTGATTTTTATAGATTTAAGAAATTAAATGTAGGGCCCCAGTAATCACGATTAAAACACATTAAAAACATATACAGAGGAGGCACTGCAGGGGAGGGACAGATCAAGCGTTGTGTTCCACAACTTTCGTTTGAGGACGCAATGTCAGGGCTCTCTCGTCCGCTGCTTTGGGCCGCCACTTGCCTCGCTGCGCTATGTGTACTGTTGGCAGCTGAGAGCAGCAGCCTTACTATGACCAGGGTTAAACCCCTGACCTCAGTGCCCACCACCGCCAAGACTTCCTCGATGCCCCTGGCACCCCTGCTCTGGCCACCACTCTAGCACCAGGAATCTGTGAAAGCTACAACAACTGCTGTTCCTATGTCAATGCTAGCATTGTTAATACTACCCAGAATGTAAAGAAGATAAGATTAATTATATTTTCCTTTGCACTTCAAAAACAACTCTTCACAAAATTCAACAGTTAGTGATTGACATGTAGTGAATTGCACAAAATTGTGTTCTGCTTCTACTGCCACTCCACTGCCAACCAATTCTACAGCTAAAACCACAACTCAGCCTTCCTCTCCTACAGCTTCCTCCACAGTCATTACATCGGGTACAACAAATATGACTTTGACTCCAACTTCACAATCTGCATGAAGTCCACCTTTGATGCAGCCAGTTTCATTGGAGGAATTGTCCTTGTCTTGGGTGTGTAGGCTGTAATTTTCTTTCTCTATAAATTCTGTAAATCTAAAGAACAAAATTACTAGATTTTGTAAAATATCTTCAAATTAACATAGACGGTGGTTCATTCAAGTAATTCACTGAAACAAAAATAATCTCTCTCAAGATGTCCCACATGGAAGATGCTAAGATGCTGTTTCAGGATCTTTAAATTTCCAAAGGATGCAAATAGGATAATTTGGAGCATCATCCTTGAAAAATCAGTTAAATTATTTTGCTAAACAGGAGTACTTAAAATATTCTGCACTAATCCTTATGCTTGTCTTTTATTTTAAATGGCTGCTGCTGTGGGATTTTGTTCTCTTCCTGACATGCCAAATGTAAGTTTTTGTAAATGATGGAAAACAATATCCTAAGCAGACAACCTCATGACTCTTGGCAGTTTAAGTTAGTCATCTTTAAAGCCTGAAAGCTGCATTACTTTCATCCCAACTCAGGATACAGTTTAGTGACTAGAATTGAGAAGATTCTGGTCAGAATTGCCAAATGAGCATCAACCATGTAGATTTTGGGCCACCATTTAAGACATGGAATAAATTTGTGAATTTAATAGTACTAAACTGTATCCTTAGAGTAAAATTTTATGCTTGATAAGTTATTTTTTCTACATTAGAAATAAAATGCCACTCAGGAATTACATTCAGGTTTAAAAAAATGAAGGGATACAAACTATTAATGCATATATATATTCATACTTGTAAAGCACCTTATATCACTGATAAAATAAAGAACAGTGCCTTAAAAAACAGACTAGAAAGTATACTGTAGCTTTAACTGTTTGTGATTTGTTCTTTCACATTAAGGAAGGCAAAAAGTTGGTTCTGAGGATGTAACTGCTGATGTGAGCAGTAGTAAACTTGCTTTTAGATACTATACTGCTATATTTAACTGAAAACTTGTCTACTTAACTTCAGAGCTGAATAATTTAATCTAAAGGATGATACAAAATTGAAAGCATTCATGTATTAAAACCTCCCAACATTTTTCATTTAGCTGCTAAAAAAGCTTAGAGATATACTGGTTTAATTATATTTTCCTTTGCACTTCAAAAACAAGTACCCAAACACTACCTCAAAAGGGATTCCACCAAACTTGCTTGAAAACCCACTTTCACGAGGCAAGAAGGATATATTTTTAGAATCATTTACTCTTTAAATGACAATTATTATAAGTTTCCAGACAACAATGTGATTATAGAAAATCTAAGGAATTTTTGGTCGATCAGATTACTGTGGATCTTTAATATTAATGACTACCCTGTATGAATAGATTTAATTTTTTTCTTTATCCTTCTCTCCATTCCTTTCTTCTTGTTGGCTTAAATTCCCATAGTGTAATGAGTATGTATACTTTTACTTCTACAGTTTTCTTTTGAAGCACTAGTTCTTTGTTTTTTTTTCTTAGAACAAATTTTAAAAGGGTAACTTCTCTCCTGTCTTTGACTTATTGGATTAGTTCAGAGGCTTAATTAGTTTAAAATGGGCCTTCTGTTTTTCTAGATTGCCACTAAAGTTTTCTCATTTTAGTTTCCTTAGCCTGTAATGGCTGAGTTTAGCACTTGGTTTTCAATATTTTATAGTAGAAAAGACAAACTGCTTTGGTCCATTTCATAAACAAAACTCCTTGCATTTACTTAGATAATTATATTAAAGGGTCTTAAAATGAAGATTAACTGTTTTTCTGTTACTTGTTAGTACAGCTAAAGTTTTACTTGAACATTTGTACATATATCTAATATTTTCAAGTGCCTTACTTGTTTAAAATCTCTGGATTCAAAGGATTCTGGGATAAAGTTAGGTCAGTTAACCTCACACTTCGTGTTCCATTAATAGTAATAGTCTAGGTACCTCACAAAATGTATTCTGGTGCCACATCTATTAGTTTTTAGTGAGTGCTACAAGTTATAAAACACATTTGGAAATAGACAGAATTTCCATCCCATCCTCTTGGGTAAAAATTGGCTACAATGATATAGCTGTCATTTATCTGGATAGTGACTATCTTGCCATACATTAGTATCAGTACATGTAGCAAATTTTGTGAAAACTTAGCTTGATTAGATACTTCCCCTTTTATAAATTTGATCACCACTGTAACAACAAAATTATCATTAGGGATTTCGCAAATCTACAGAGTAGCTCTTGCAACAGCATTCACAGCATTTTCAGACCCAGTTCCTTCCTTTAGCAATTTAATATCTTGAGCCATTAATTTTTTTTAATCCAGAAGGTTATGTAGAAACCTTTTCAGATTTTTCATCTTATTTGTTCATGCAGATGTAGTTCTATCAGATATCTTATTTTATTGTATGGTTGTTTGTCGCACAGGAAATTTCTATTTCTGTTCACTCAAAACCACAAAATCAATCTGTGTCATGTACCAAACTGATTTAAATTGAATCTACATGTTTATCAAGTTAAAAAAAAAAAAAAACCTGTACAGAAATATGTAAGAAGGGACTCAAAAATGGTACAATCAAAAAAATAAAACAAATATGAAAGTAGGCATTATTAGAAAAATCAAGGGACAAAGGAGGTAAAGACTTTCAAAGAACAAATACCAAAGTGGCAGAAGAAAGTCCTGCATTATCTGTAGTTCCTTTAAATATAAATGAATTACATTTTCCAGACAAAAGGTAGAGATTGAAAGAATTGATAAGAAAGCATGACCTGATTAAATGCTACTTACAAGACATTGGCTTTCAATTCAAAGACACAAGTAGGGTGAAAGTGAAAGGAATGAAAAAGATATACTATGTTAAACAGTAATCAAAATAGAGCTGGGGAAGCTATACTGTTATCAGATAAAACAGACTAAGTAAAAAACTGTTACAAGGATATAAAGATGATCGATATATTCTGATAAGGGGGTCAATCCCACAAGAAGGCATACAATTATAAATATATATGCATGTAAAGGTAAAGTCCCCAAAACATAAATAAAATAATGGCAGATCTGAATGAAGAAATAGATTCTTTTACATTAACAGAAGGACATTTCAATATATCATTTTCAATAATGGAAAGAACATCTGAACAAAATATCTACGAGGAAATAAAAGATTTGAATGATACCATAAACCAACCAGACCTAATAGACACTTCCCAACAGTAGCAGAATACACAGTCTTTTCTAGTGCACACTGATCATGACACAGGATAGACCATATGAGAGGTCCAAAAACAAATCTCAATAAATTAAAAAATATTGAAATCATTAATGTATCTTCCCAATAACAGAGGAAGAACCAGAAATTTATAAATATGTTGAAATTAACACAATTTTAAACAACCAACTGGTGAAAAAAGAAATCATAAGGAAAATTAGGAAATGTTATTAAGGCAAATGAAAATTAATACACAACATATATAGTTTTACTGATAGTTGGCTAGAAATAATAGAAGTTACACAATAAAACATATTTTAGAATCTCAGACAAAATTCTAACAGAAATTAAATAATATCTTAGGTTGTCTTTGGTTGTAGTAACTTCATGATACAATTTTTGAAATTGTGAGACAGATATAATTCAGCAAGTTAATTAAAATTTTTCTTTAGGCAGTGTCAAAACAACTGATAAAATGATATATATATAATAAGCACTGCTAATTATGACATTACAGAGCAGTATCTCAAACCAAAAATTAATTAAAAATAGTAAGTGAACTAGAGATTAGAAAAATAATGTAAGTAGAAATGTTAGGTCAGAGCTCCTTAATAGGCATCTTTGCCATCTAGAGGCAAAAATTAAATGATTTTGTAAAAAGAATATAATCTAAAGAGAATAAAAAAATACAGTGTTTTCTTAAACTACCACAGAGAAAGTAAATAAATCTCTCTCACATAGTAAACATGACTTGTCTCAATCTTTACTGAATATAAACTTGGTATATCCTCATCTGGAAAAAAGTCATTTTACAAAACACCTCATATTTTATGGTCTTCTATTTAGTAATTCATTTCACATCTCCATAGATTTTAAGTTCATTTAATATGTCAATTTTTTCTTGTAGCTACTGTTATCATAGCTATATTTGGCATATCCTTCAACTTGGAGAATGATTTGAATGCCTTTCTGAATAGTATGTGTGTTTTTAAAATTTTAGGGCAATCAACATGGTTTTGTAAGTTATGCCCTGGAAAAGTCTCCCATCAGACTCAACAAATAAAATGACATATCCCACTTGATGAGAACGCTGGAGGAGATAGAGTCTGGAGGAGGACTTTAGAAATGCTGAATCAAAAAAAATGTAATCTCCAAGATCAATTAAGAGATACTCTTCCCAGACACACCAGTCTGGACCTGCCCCCTGCCACCTGATCCCTAAACAGCTAGGGAGTTGCCCAGAGGTAGCAAGGTCCTGGTGCTTCCTGCCATGGTAACAGACTATAAAGCCACTCACAGCACTGAATTAGCATCTCATGCATATCCAGGCAGAGGGACCCAAATTCACAGAGAACCAGGAATATAAGCTATTAAGGAGTAACACATATAAAAAGGTCCTCCAGTTGTAATAAAACAAAAGAGAGAGAGTGAGAGAGGGAAAAGACACACACACACAGCAGAAGTCTTGGCATGAGGTGTACACACTCAATCCAGTCTCTGTTTGCTAGACCAATTTAAACACAAATAGAACTCTCTGGATTCACTTCTTCTGGGCCTCTGGGGTGAGATATCCTAATGGGAAGAAATAGGAGGGAGGAAAAAACCTCATAGAAAAAAAAAAGGCAGGGGGAGACTGAGGTTCTATGAGATAGGATGGGTCCCAGAACTGAAAAGGATAAGGAAAACAGGGCACTGCATGAAGGAGAGAATTTAAACAAATCATACAAGCTGGGGAGAAAAGCTGCACAAAAACAAACAGAACAGACCAAGATTTCTGGAGAAGGAACAGAGGAAATGAAGCTTTTACTCGGAGGTGAAACAACTATATAAAAAGTACAATCTTAAAAACTGTACCACAATATCCAGTTGAGAAGTAGATAAGGAAGAGCTGAGAAAATCTGAGCAGTTAAACGTGGGCTACTATAAATCCAGAGTAAGCTGGAACATGCATCAAAGAAGAGCCTTAACAGAAAGTCAATCAACACTAAAATCCTAGACAAGAGAAACTGACCTTCAGAGTTAACACATCAAAATAATCAGATGCTGAAACATCAGCAAAAAATTACAATTCATACTAAGAAACAAGAAGATATGGCTGAGGTAAGGGAACAAATTAAAACTTCAGAGGAGAAACAAAATTTGGAACAACTAATCAAACAGTTCAATCAAATCTCCTGAATAAATTCAAGGAGATGAAGGAAAATACATGTTCTAGTTTGCTAGCTGCAGAATGCAACATACCAGAAACTCATTGGCTTTTAAAAAGAGGAATTTAATAAGCTGCAAGTTAACGGGTTTTAGACTGTGGAAATGTCTCAATTAAAGCAAATTTATAGAAATTTACAATCTAAGTCAGCCAGGGAAAGATACCTTGATTCAAGAAGGTTGATGAAGTTCAGGTTTTCTCTCTGAAGTAGAAAGGCACATGATGGACATGGTCAAGGTTTCTCTCTTGGCTGGAAGGGCACATGGCAAACACAGCATCATTTGCTAGCTTCCACTCCAGCTCCCCGTGAGGCATTTTCCTTCTGCTCTGTGGTTCTGTAGCATTCTGTCATCCTTCTCTGCTCTCTCTGAATCCCCTACTTTCTCCAAAATGCTTCCTCCTTTATAGGATTCCAGTAAAGTAATCAAGACCCACCTAGAATGGGCGGAGACACATTTCCATCTAATCCAGTTTAACACCCACTCTTGAGTGAGTAACATTTCCATGGAGATAATCTAATGAAATTTCCAACATACAGTATGAATAGGGATTAGAAGAAATGGCTGCCTTTACAAAATGGGATTAGGATTAAAATATGGCTTTTCTAGGGTACATACATCCTTTCAAACCAGCACAATATGGTTAAAGAGTTAAAGGATATTAAGAAGAGAATGTGTGAGCATAAAGAAGAAATTGAAAGATTAAATAGATATATAACAGAAATTATGGGGGGAAAAGGCACAATAATGGAGATTAAAAATCCACTAGTGGCATCAATAGCAGATTTGAGCAGGCAGAAGAATGAATCAGCGAACTAGAGGACAAGACAATCTAAACCATTATCAGAAGAATTGACAGAGAAAAGAATATTTAAACAATGAGCACTGTCCAGGGATCTGAGAGGCAGCATAAAGCATCCAAGCATACATGTCACAGCTGTCACAGAAGAAGAGAAGGAAAAGGGGAAGAATGAATACTTCAGGAAATAATGGCCAAAAATTTTCCCAATTTTTATGAAAGAAAAATATACATGTCCAAGAAGCACAACATACTCTAAAAAGAATGAATCTGCATAGACCTACACAGAGACACATTCTGATTAGTATGTGTCTCTGTACTTGTTGAGAGACTTCCTCAACAAGTAGCCTGGCCTAGAAGAATTACTAAGGGGAATTCTGCAGATTGAAAGCAAAAGACAGGCAAAAGTGGCTCGGAGTCATGTGAAGAAAGAATTATTTTCAGTAAAGGTAACTCAAAAGTTAAAGGCAAAAACCAATAGTACTCAGTCCTCCATACATAACTCTACTATTTATTTTTGTAAGAGTCAGAATACAATTAAATAAGAAAAAGGAATATTTCCTGATAATGGACATACAAAGTATAAAGAGGTAATATGGGACAAAACCATTATAAAGAGGGGAAACAGAGGGATATGAGAGCAGAGAACATGTATGCTATTGTGGCTAATTTGGTATCTTCACAAATTAGTAGACGAAAGACTAAGGTTGTATAACACAAACATCAGACTAACCAACAAAGAAAACATATAAAAAAATACAGAAACAAAAAAGAGAAAGGGTTCAGTCAGATCCATAGCAAAAGATTAACTATACAGAAAAGGAGGTTGCAATAAAGGAAAAGAGAGGGATAAAAAGATTTGACATATAACAACCTAAGGACAAAATGGCCAAAGTAGATACTGCCTTTACAGTAATGTTGGGGACAATTAAGGTAGCATATATAGATTCCACCCTCAGCGATGCCGAAAACATGCAACATGGCTGCCAGGGCTAATACAAAAATAGCCTGAGCTACAATCAACCTTCTTTACGGAAGTACTAGCGGTTCGCGCCAAAAGTACAAAACCGCACCAAAAGTACTAACCTTACAAACTGCCTTTTACCCTAGCAACAGCAGCAACCAATCCCAGTAATCTGCCCTCCAGCCTAGCGACAGCAGTGACCAATCCTAGATCGCCACCCGTCCCTACTAGCCATGCCTTCTTCCAAAAGCATATATATACCCAGCCCTCTCAATAAAACTTTGCAGCTTGATCAGAATATTTGTCTTGCTGTCGTTCTTCGTGTCTCTTGTCCCATACCATTCCTCCCTCACAGGAGTTAGAGCCTCGGTTGATCGTCCCGCGGGCCGGGACACAGTAATAACACTGAATGTTAATGGATTAAACACAACAATCAAAAGATACACATTGGCAGAATGCATAAGAAAGCATGATATAACTATGTTGTTTACAAGAGATTCACCTTAGACACAAAGACACAAATAGATTGAAAGTGAAAGGATGAAAAAAAGATATTCCATGCAAATAGTAAACAAAAAATAGCTGGAGTAGCTATACTAATATCACATAAAACAGATTTTAAGTCAGAAGTTTTTATGAGAGACAAAGGACACCATATATTAATAAAAGGGTCAATGCACCAAAATCACAAATATTTAGGCTCCTAGACATGGTGCCCACCAAAATACATACCAAACATTAAGAAAAACAAAGGGAGAAATAGACACCTCTACAATAATGGATGGAAATTCCAATATGCAATTCTTAACAATAGAAAGAACATCTAGACAGAAGATCAATGAGGAAATAAAGAACTTGGAAAATATGATAAATGAACTAGACCTAACAAACACTTATAGAACACTGTACCTCAAAAGAGCAGGAAATACATTCTTCTGAAGTGTACATGGACCAATCTCCACATAGACTCCATGTTGGGTCACAAAACAAGTCCTCACAAATTTTAAAAGACTGAAATAACACAAAGCATCCTTTCAGACAACAATAGAATGAAGTTGGAAATCAATAACAGATAGACCACTTTAAAACCTAAAAATATATTGAAGTTAAATAATAGACTCTAAAATAATCAGTGGGTCAAAGAATAAATTACAAGGGAAATCAGTAAATATCTTGAGACAAATGAAAATGAGAACACAACATATCAAAACTTATGGAATGCAGTAAAGGCAGTGGTGAGAGTGAAATTTATAAGCTTTTTAATGCTTACATTAAAAAAGAAGAGGTAAAACCAAACACCTGGAAGAAATACAAAAGAAAAGCAAATTAAACCCAAAGCAAGCAGAAAGAAAGAAATAACAAAAATTAGAGCAGAAATAAATGAAATAGAGAATAAAGAAATTAATTAATGTAATATACTTCATTAAAAAAATAAAGTGAAAATACCACATGATCATTTCAATCAATACAGAAAAGACATTTAACAAAAATCCAGCATGCTTTCTTCATAAAAACACTTAGATAACTAGGAACAGAAGGAAATTTCCTCAACATGATAAAGAGCATATATGAAAATTTCCAAATTTCAAAGGAAGAAGTAGAACTTTCACTGTTTGCAGATGACATGATCCTATATACAAAACTCCCAAAAAATCTACAACAAAACTACTAAAGGCAGTAAATGAATTCAGCAAAATGACAAGATAAACACACAAAAACAGTACTGCTCTGTAGAGTTGTAATGAGCAATCTTAGGAGGAAATCAAGAAAAAAATCCATTTACAATAGCACCTAAAAAAAAAAAAAAAATCTAGTAATAAATTTAACCAAGAATGTAAAGGTCTTATCTGTGGAAAAGTACGAAACTTTGCTAAAAGTCGTAAAAAAAAGGTCTCAATAAATGCCAGGACCTTCCATTAGCATGGATTGGAAAACTAGATATTGTAAGATGTCAATTCTGCCTAAATTGATTTACAGATTCAATGCAACCCCAATTAAAATTCCAGTTGCCTTCTTTGCAAAAAAGGAAGAGCCAATTACAAATTTATCTGGAAGGGTGAAGGGCCACAAATAGCAAAAACCATCTTGGAAAAGAAGAACAAAGTCACAATTCCTGAGTTTAAGGCTTATTACAAAGCTACAGTGGTGAAAACAGCATGGTACTGATACAAAGTACACATACAGACCAATGGAAGCAAATTAGGAGTTCAGAAATAGGTCTGCATGTCTATGGCAAAATTGCTAAGTCCACTCAATTGGGAAAGAATAGTCTCTTCAATAAACGGTTCTAGGAGAAGTGGCTATCCATATTCAAAAGAATGAAAGATGGTCCTTATCTCAAACCATATATACAAATTAATTCAAAACGGATCTAGGGCCTAAATATGGGAGTCGGGACTATAAGATTCCTAGAAGAAAATGTAGGGAAGCTACTTAAGGATCTTGTGGTAGGCAATAGTTTCTTAGACCTTATACCCAAAGCATAAACATCAAAAGAAAAAACAGACAAATAGGACTTCCTCAAAATTAAAAACTTCTGTGAGTCAAGTACTTTGTCACTAAAGTGAAAAAACAACCTACTCACCAGGAAACAATATTTGAAACCACATATTTGGTATCTGGAATAATAAAGAAATCCTACAATTCAACAATAAAAGAAACAAACAAACCAATTTTAAAAATGGGCAAAGGACTTGAACAGATATTTCTCAAAAGTGGATATGCAAATTGCTACAAAACAATGAAATGATGCTCAAAATTATTACCTACTAGGAAAATGTAAATCAAGACCAGCGTGAGATACCATTTCACACCCACTAGAACTACTATTTAAAAAAAGAACAGAAAATTACAAGTGTGGAAGAGGATGTGGAGAATCAGGATCAATGAACTTGATCAAATAAATCAGCAATTAAACTGAACACTGGGGCAGGCCACAGTCGCTCAGTAGGCAGAGTTCTCGCCTGCTATGCTGGAGACCCAGGTTCGATTCCCGGTGCCTGCCCAAGTAAAAAATAAAAAAAAAACTGAAGTTGTAAGTACATAGTAAAATTGGAGAAACTAGCAGTTGTATTGTTTCCTAACTATTATAAAAACAAAAACATTTTAAGTGGTAAAACTATTTATACTTTTCAATATTCTAATCTTTCATTTCATTTGAAAAAGCTATGTTTAACTATTTCCAATTATTTGAATTAACAAGATGCAAATATTAGTTCATCGTGTCTTTATGAATAAAGATATACGTGCATATATAAAGCTAAACAACTATGCTCTAGGTTTTTTGCTTGCTATTTCCAGACATTTTTAATTTTATCATTCTTATCTGAACTCTAGACTGTTATACATAATCACAGATTTATAAAAATAGTTACAAATATGCTTTATTTGTTAATTTCATGTAGTATTTTTTGAGAAAACTTTTTAGCTCATTTTATCAAATTTAATCTATTTAAACAACATGAAAAAAATCAGAATCAAGACAAATCAAATCAAGCAAAAGTAAAAAGAATGTTTAAGGCTATTATATAGAATGAAGCTAAGCTAATTTTAAACAGAACAATCAGAGAAGACAAAGAGTATGGTGCTAATATGATGGTATTTATGTTAGACTGAAAATTAATGACCCACTCTCAACTACTGATAACAGAAATTCAGATTGTGAGCCTTTGTGCTCATTCCAAGCCAGGAGCATTAGAGAATAATTTTCTATGATAAAGATGATGGACGAGTGACAGATAGTGGCTTGGATCCTTCCATGCTAGGATCAAAAATCTGAAAAATAAGTAGTGGTAAAACAATTCATAAACTTGTACCAAAATGAAACACACCTACCCTAGACTATATAAATTCAAAGTCATCAATATTGGATACTAAATGAAGTATCTTTTGGCTTTTTTGGGGAGCAAGTTACTCTTAAGTGACTCCTAAGTATTAATTATTTGTGTTTTCTTCCAGACAAATGCCTAACACAGCTAAAAGCTCTTTGATATAATATTAATACCAAGGCAAAAATATCAAACCAACTTTTCCTCTTTTATATGATCAGATTCACACTAATCTTTTAAAATACACTTTTTCAAATAAGCAAAGAAATATTTAAATAACAGTATAAATAAATAATAGGCACAGTAAAACTAAGTGAGTTTTAAGCATAAAATAGAAAATCATACTTCATTACATACCACAGCACTCAGGGCAGCCTGGATGTATCAGGGGGTTCATGCCATACCCTGGAAAGCAGCGATTAATCCAAACCATTTGGAGAGTACCTTCAATATAGTATATTTCAGGCAATGGCTCTGCACGTCTGCCTAGAACTTCTACTTGCTGATTAAAAAATCTCTCTATGAGATTTTTAGCCTAAAATATAAATATAGGTTGAAAAAATTATTAGCCACTCTTTATATAAATAAATGTAATTTTAGAACAAATAATGTTGCTTATGGATTTACAGAGAGGGAAAATAAAACTCCCGAGGTTCTTACTATTTCTTAAATTCATAGGATCAAACAACACAAGTCAAAATGAAAAGATGTCAACTATAAACTTCAAACATTTACAAATGTACTTCCAAATACTAACACAAGGAAATCATATGGACATGTACACAATCATTTTAGTCCCTATGGATTTGAAATTTTATATATATATATAATTTTATATATATAGGCACCTAAGCAAAATTGACAGCCCTTTGGGACTAAATTTACTCTAAGAAATGAAAATTTATGAATTTTAAAGAAGATTATCCTGATAGATCTCCTCTATTCTTCCACAAAGACTAGGTTTAAAAACAAGAACAAATATAATACATATTACAACTTCTAGATGAGTTCCAAAAATTATCTTTGAAAATAAGTAAGGCCTCATTCTGATCTATAATCACATTTATATTTTTAATAATTATTCTGACTTGCATTTTTCTTTGACTTCTAGGTATTAAAACATGAGATCTGATCATGAATCCAGTCCTTCATCAAGCTATAGTTCTGAATTCTACCATATCAAATTGCATGTCTAATTTAGACAGGAAGACAGATGGATGGACATAATGCTGACTTATAACCACTAATGATGTACATAAATTACTGAGTTCTTTAAATATAAATTATATTCCCTCAAAGAAAATTTCTATTGTAAAAACTGGTTTTAATATACTATATTCTGCCTAACTATATAACTCCTATTGTTCTACTACTCAATTACTTACTAGCTTTTCACAGTTTAAATGGTTTTCTTGCATTTTAAAAAATAAATTCTGGTTAATCTGTTGCCCTGTACTTTGTCAATTCTCTAATTTTTTGTTAAGGAGACACCAATATGTTATCTATTCAGTTTTATTTAAATGCTGGGACTACAAACATTCATAAACACTCAGCAATCTAACTTCCCTCCCATAAAATTACATGAACTAACCCTAAGAAATCCCAGTAGGCACAAAAATGATCATATAAATCCCATTTCTTTTTTTTTTTTTTTTTTTACATGGGCAGGCACCAGGAAATGAACCCAGGTCTCCGGTATTTCAGGCGAGAACTCTGCCACTGAGCCACCATCGCCTGCCCAATCACATTCTTTTTGCCTATTTTCCCTAAAGAAAGGAGAAGGAACATAGATCTCCTATTAATTAAAAATCAAAAGCTGATAAATTGTTTGAATTAATTAACTGAATTGAATTATTTTATACCAAGAATGTTGATGGTTGACATGGGATTAATAATCCATACTAAAGGGTGAAACTGAGGAGTTCTGTGGGTTGGATAAGAATTATGGATTAAAGGTAAAACTTCTAGGACTAATTTGGATCATCAGTGGAGAAACTAATAATTAGTCAGCTGGTTTAAGAAACAAAGTACTAATATGACTGAATAGATATCATTGTCCTAGTCCACTCAATCAAAAAAAAAAAGAATACATATATGAAAGATAATGCTCTATAATATTTACATTGGCTCATTTGGTTACAGGGATGGGACAAGAAACTCTATTTCAACAATGAGTAGTCAGTAAAATATTTGACATTTTGAGTGAAAATTTGAAAAGATTGTTTTAAATATCCATGCCAAGTTAGATGGTAAATAAAGCTGACTAGAAAGGCTTTAATATTTACTTCAGATTAGTCCAGAAAATCAAGAAGGCCAACAAAACTATCTAGAATAAGGAGAGTTCCAGAACAGGCAACAAATTCACATACTGCATGAGACCAGACTATAATTGGGACTCAAATTACTGAAAATGGACACCTAATAATATCCATCAAATGGATATTACACTTGCAAGATAAATTTCTTTGTAGACCTTTGGTTAACAACCAAAGGAATCTGTGGGGAAAATCACTATAGTAATAAATTAGGATTGGAATTAAGAAAAGAAGATGTAGGCTTAAATGTGTCTTGGTAAAAAGGAAACAATTGTGAATTTAGGTAAAAGAGATGGGTGATCTTGATGTTCAGGATCCAAAGGGGTGGTGGTGATTCCAGATCTTACAACAGAATGTTCCAGTAGAAATCTGTGGAATACGATTAATCAAAACCACCAAATTGCTTCATGTTTAGAACACCATACCAGGGATAATGTACTCTCACACCAGTGACTTAGGCACAAAGCTATGAGACAATGTTTTCTGAAAGTTGGACCGAGGAAGAAGAAGTGAAAAAAGTTATATAATAATTTGAATTCTATGAAAGCTGGAATGCATTCATAGAAAACAACGAATCCCAGGAATTCAGAACAGAAACCCCTCACTTTGTAATATAGGGACTATTAAAATCTTGAATTAAAATGAGAAGAATATACTCTCTATTCAGCTGTATAACTAAGGTGGTGGTTGCTACATAAAAAATATTGAAACAGCCTAAAAAAATTAGGCTCTATAGAAAAAAATGAAAAAAATTACTGTAATTATTATTTCTGAGTTATTACGTATTCAAACCAGCATATTATTTTTTTAAATAGTATGTTCCTCAGAAGTAAAAGCAAGCAGAAAAGATAGGTAATGGGAAGGTGGAAATGAGATTTAAAATATAGGAAAAATTCTCTTTTCCACCATGTGGCATACTAGATATCCCGAAAAATCCTCCCATTAAAAACCACCCAGACGAATAAAGAGAACAAAGACCTTGTACAGTCATATTACAACAATGGAAAGAGAGAGAGACAGAGAGAAGGTAGAAGGAAGGAAAGAAGGAAGGGAGTGAAGGAAAGGAAAAACAGGAAAATATAAGGGCTAAAAATGAGGAGAAAACTGCAGACCTAATAGTAAGTAGTTGAGCCCTTCATTCATTTGGTGTCAATCTCAATATTCTAGGGTCTCCTATTCTAAAAACCTAAAGAGAAAAGGAGAAAAGACTAAGCCTGTTAAAGGAAAACAAGAGTCCAAGGGAAACAGATTACCAGGAAAAAATAAAAATCCTTACAAAGGGGAGTAAACAAGAAAGTTTTCTGTCAAAGCCAGAAAAAAGACAAAAATCTTCTCTTAAGTCCCCTGAAAATTCTGAAGCAATGGTCTTCTTGTAGGTGGGTGTGGAGTTTTTATTTGCATTTTCTGTGTGATCCAAGAAATCACAAACCAATAAATTAAATTTTTAAACTTGTCTTTAATTAGAAATAACCCTGTAGCACTTGGCAAAAGCAAAAACAAACTGTAGAAACACACAGGATAGGCCAACTTGGCTATCTATTTATAAAGGCCTGATTAACATGACTTCATCATCAGAATTTTGAAATATGTGATGAAATTAATCATCACGAAATTAATCAACAGAAGAAACAAAGAACAGCTAAATTAGACCAACAAAAAGTTTATACGATGGAGATTCATTATCTAAAATAAAAAAATTATAAAACTATGCTTAATATATATAAAGACATAACAATAGAATAGAAACATGAGGAAAAAAATTATACCATCTAAAAAAGAATAAGCACACTTGAAATTAGGTCCAGAAGGAGCCAGAATAGGGAATACTATAAATATCTTAAAAATTACCCAGAATGCAATATATAAAAAGGAAGAAAAAATTGTAAGGTGATATAAAATAGATGGAGGAAACAATGAAAAAATCCAAAATATATCCAATAGAAATTACACAGTGGCAAATAGGTGAAAAGTAATTTTTAAAGAGATTATGTCTGAAAAATTTCCATAAGTGATGACAGCAATAAATTCTCAATTTCAAGATGCTCAGAGGCATGATAAATACTAGAAGAAGAAAAACGATACAAGAAATGCTGAGCTCAAAAAGGAAAAGTAAGCAAAGAAATTGATAAAATTGTGGTGAACTGAAACAGACACTGAAAATCTTAGTAACAGAAAAATTAAGAAAAATTTAAAATGGAACTAAAAATTTTTACTGGAAAATAAAACCATGAAAGTTTAAAGTAATTATGAGAGTTAAAAGGGCTTTAAGATCCTTACATTTTTCTGGAGGGTAAGTAAATAAACTAAACAACTTTAAGTTATTTTTCTAAATACTAGGTTAAATTTTGAAGCAAAATCACTAAAAGATTATAGAATGAAAATATAATTCCCAAAACATTTGTTACTTCCAAAAGAAGATAGGAGAAGAACCAAATCTGAAGGATAGGAAACCTGGGTAAATGGTATGTGAAAAACGGTAAAAATTGGTCCACACATATCGGGCAAACAAGGGTAATTCAGTGGTAGAATTCTTGCTTGTCACATGGGAGACCCGGGTTCAATTCCTGGCCCATGCACCTCCCCAAAAAACAAACAAATAAGCAAAACAAACAAACAAAAACAAAACAAAACAACATACGTACAAAACATGTACAAGACATGAACACAGAAAAATCCAAAACATCATTAGGAGAATTCAAAGAAAACTGAAATAAGTGGAGGGAAATATCAGTTCATAGATGAGAAAGCTAAATATTTCACCAAATTGATTCACAGATTCAACACATTCCTGATCAAAATCCCAGGAGGAATTTTTGTAAGGTATTGACTAGCTAGTTCTAAAATGAATTTAGAGATTAAAAGTATCTAAAACAGGCATAACAATTTTGAAGAACAAAGTTAGAAGACTTATAATACCTGATTTCAAAACTTGCTACACAGCTACTATATTCAAAACAATGTAGTTTTGATGTAAAAAGAGGAATATAGATCAAAGGAACAGAAGATAGTCTAGAAGTGGACTCATAAGTATGTACTAACTGTTTTTCAACAAGGTTGTAAAGATAATTCAATGAGAAAAGAATAGACTTTCAACCAATTGAACTGAAATCTCATGGGGAGAGAATGAACTTTAAACCTTAGTTTACAACATATATAAACACTAACTTGGCTTTGGATCATAGAACCAAACACAAAAGCTATAATGTCTAGAAATCACTACCACATATCTTTACAGCCTGGTTGTAGACTTCTTAAATAAAGTAAATGTCCACATGCACACACACATGCGCATGCAAAGACATAAATAAAATAAAAAATTTGAATTAGAATTATCAAAATGAAAGGTACTTTTCCAAAGACGTCCATTACCAGAAGGATGGAATTGATGTACTTTTCCCTACTCCTTCTGCTAAGTATGTCTAAAAATTCCAGGCATTATACATAAAACTAATATAAAATGACTCTGAAAAGTGGAGAGGAGAAATGAGACCTGCCAGAGACCTCAGGATTGATAATATATCTCAGAGATATATATACCTTGTCTCATATATCTCAGAGTTGGAGTTAAAGAAGCCAGTAGTTAGAAATGTCAAGGGGTACAGATGAAAAAAAAAAAAAAGGCCAAAACAAAGCCTGCTCTTTCTAGCCAAAGAACCAGGAAAAGAGCAGTCTTGCAAGACAGAACACTTTTGGATGATAACTGATCTACACCAGTCAACCACCACACACACACACACACACACACACACACATATATATAAATTGGCTCCACCTCCACCCAGTTGCCAAAAGCTGAGTGAGAGCTTAGACTTCCACCCTAGCACCAGGCTGTAAGAAGCACTCTAGGGCGGGCCACGGTGGTTCAGCAGGCAGAGAATTCTCACCTGCCATGCCAGAGACCCAGGTTCAGTTCCCAGTGCCTGCCCATGCAAAAAAAAAAAAAAAAAAAAAAAAGAGAAGCACTCTAATTCCCCAACAGGGTGATTTCAGATAAGGCAAAGTAAGAATCTGTGACTTTCATCCCTCTGGGCAGTAAAGAGGCCACCTTGCTCTACAGGCTTTAATAAATGGAGGGCATGAACTTACAGCCCTACACATCAGTAATGAGATGTCCTTACCACTCCCTCTGGGGTCGTTTTAAATGAGCCCTAACGGAAAATCATCACTATTGACCATAATGAGGCTACCCCATATGGAATCTCTAGAGCAGAACAAAGACATCCTATCCCTCACAGATAGCATGGCAACAGTGTATGCTTAGTAGGAAGTAGAAACTCCCAACCCCGCCCAGCCATAAAAAGTAGTACCAACCCCCTTCAACAGGTATCAAAAGATGCCAAGTGGGGAGCTAGGATTTCTACCCTAACTTGTCAGTTATTAGGCACTCCACTCACCCACACCCATATCTCCCTGTTGAAGTAGTGTCAGAAGAAGCCAGCAAAAAAAGGAGGAGGAGGAGGATTATTCAATAAGATCAGAGTTCCAAAATGTCCAGGTTTTAATTGAAAAAACTCTGCACACCAAGAACTAGGAAAATGGCAACTTGAAAGAAAAGAGGACAATCAACAGATACCAAATGACAGGTTAAAACTATCTGAAAAAATTAAAATCAACCATATAAAAATGCTTTTACAAAAAAATTAAGAACACACTTGAAACAAAAGGAAATACAGAAAGTCTCAGCAGAGAATAGGAAATTTCATCAAAAAATAAAAATATATAAAGAATACACAAATAGAAATTTTAGAACCGAGAAATACAACAACCAAAATTTAAAAAGTCAATGCGTAAGTTCAACATGAAAACAGAGGGGATTTTTAAAAATCAGTGAACTTGGAGATAGAGAAACTAAACTTACTGAAGCTGAACAAAGGAGAGAAAATAGACTTAAAATATAACAAAAAGAATTTCAGGGACCTGTGGCAAAATACCATAAGATTTAATATCTATGTCACTGAGTCCTAGAAGGAGAAGAGATTATAGGGAAGGGCTGAAAGAAAATTTGAAGAAACAGTGACTGAAAATTTCCAGAATTTGATGACTCAAAGAAGTCTATGTCAAGATACAACATGATGAAACTTCTGAAAATTAAACATAAAGAAAAAATCTTGAAAGCAGCTAGAAGAGAATTACCAATAGGGGAATAACAATTTGAACGAAATGATTTCTCACCAAAAATCAGATGAGGTAAGAAGGAAGTGACACACTTTCAAGTGCTGAAGGAAAAGGAGTGTAAATCCCAAATATCATATCCAGTAAAAATATCTTTCAGGAATGAAGAGGAAATAAAGGTATTATTAGACAAAGGGAAACTAAGAGAATTCATCACCAGCTGACTTACTCTAACAGAAAAGCTAAAGAAAATTTTCTAATCAGAAAGGAAATAACAGAAATGAAGAAAGAAAAAAGGTCAGTAAAAGAACAGGAATATATATAATAGACTATTTCTCTTCATGAGCTTTTGAGCAAAAATATAATACCATCTGATATGATGCTCAATATATGTAGAGATACTTAAGGCAATTATATTTTTTAAAGTTGTAAGGGTAAATATACCTAAATGGAAGCAAACTTTCTATGTCCTACTTAAAGTGATAAAATCTCAATACCAGTAGAATATGATAAATTAGGTTTATATATTGTAATTCATAAGGCAATCACCATAAAATGTATACAAATAAAATTACTTAAAAATGGAAAGATCATAAAATATACATATAAAGTTTAAAATTCTAATTTTTATTAATAATTAAATGCAAAGCTATCACTAAAAAAAAGATTCAAACATTTTTCTGAAAGGATTCCTCCCTCTCAAGGAGATAATGTTGATCATGTTTCTTAAGGAAAGTACATCAAGACGTGTATGCCCCTTTCCCAACTATACTGAGAGAAAAGGAAATTTAACATTGGTTGAGAGAAGTACTTGCTCAAATGCCCTTTCTTTGCGTATAACTGTTAAACCTTGATTTACATTTTTGTTCAATAAAAATCTTCAATCCAGTATATCAAATTAAATAAGGAGAAGCTCAAAATGTTTTCTCTAAGGAATGGCCATATATAGTATCAGATGACCTCCTACACAAATATCCCACCCTGCTACCAAGTTTCACTAACTTTAGGCTGATGGTAATCTTATCTGTATCTACCCCACTGCAAAAACACCACCCCAATGCAGGAAACGATAACTTGAACGAAAATCTGGAATAAGTACAGGTAATATTTGAATGCTGCAAATTGTTGTAGTATTTTGAATGTAATAAAGGAAGAACACAAAAAAGCCTATAATTATTCTTTATCTTTTGATGAATCTAACCTTCTACTTTAGGGTGAAGAAAACACAAAATTTATAGATGATTTTTTTTAAATATACAGAACTGAATGAAACAGAAAACTGCAAAATATGTGGGATGCAAGTAATGTAGCACCAAGAGGGAAATTTAAAACATGACATTCTTACATCAGAAAACAGGAAAGAATGCAAAACAATAATCTAAGTTTCTACTTCAAAAAAAAAACTATAAAAAGTAAATAATAATAAATGCAAAGCAAACAGAAGGAAGGAAATAAAGCTGACAACTAAAATTTACAAAATTGAAAAAATGGGAAGATAAAGATCAATGAAACAAAAAACAAGGTTCTTTGGAAAAATCAATAACACTGAAAAGTTCTAGCAATAATGCCAAAAATGAATAGAAGACATAAACATACATATCAATAATGAAATAGATGATATCAATACAGCTCTTACATCCATTAAGGGATAATAAGAGAAAATGTCATGCAACTTTATGCTCATAAATTTGGTCAATTAGAAATAATGCACCAATTCTTCAAATACCACAAAGAACAAACACCCAGCTCTAATGAAAAAGATAATGTGCATAGTTCTATAACCATTAAAGGAATCAAATCTGTAATTTAAAAAAAAAAAGAAATACCCAGGCTGAGAATCACAAGATAATCCAAATATGCAAGATTGGTTCAATATTCTAAAATCAATCAGTGTAATCCATCATAAAAAACAAGCTAAAGAAGAAAAAGAATAGTATCTTATCTACTGATGCAGAAAACCCTTTAGCAAAATCCAATACCCATTCATAATAAAAATTTCACCAAGTTAATATTAGAGAACAATTACCGCACTTTGATAAAAATCATCTACAAAAACCCACACACGGTTAACGTAATTCTTAGTGATGAAAGACTGAATGCTTTACACCTAAAACTGGGAACAAGGCAAGGATGTTCACTCTCACATTCCTATTCAACATAATACTGGAAGTTCTAATCAAGGCAAAAAGAAAGAAAATGAGATATAGGTTAGAAAGGAACAGCATTGAAACAGTTTCAATTTGCAGATAACACGATGACCCACACAGAAAAGCCCAAAGTACAAAAAAGCTATCAGAGCTCTAACAAGTGAGTTCAGCAAGTCCACAACATACAAAACCAACACACAACAATCACATTTCTATGAACTAGCAATGAACAAGTGGAAACCGAAATTTAAAACACAATTCCATTTACAATATCTCAACAACACCACCAAAAGAAATGTCTAGATTAAAAAAATAATTACAGGACTTGGATGCTGAAAATTACATAACACTAATGAAATAAATCAAAGAGCTTAAGAAACGGAGAAACATTTCATGTTCATGGATTGGAAGAATCAACATGGTAAAGAATAAATTCTCCCCTAACTTATACACAGCTTTAATATCATACCTATTAAAATCCCAGCAAAATTTTATGTAGAAATAGGCAAACATTCTAAAATTTATATAGAAAGGCACAGATCCTAGAAGAGCTAAAACAATCCTGAAAATATAAAAATACAATACAATGAAGTACTCTACCCTATATTAAGGCTTATTACAATTTTAGTAGACAAGACAAGGTGATAGTGGTTGGGGCACAGACACACAGACCGATGGAACAGAATAGGAAACCCAGAAATAGATCCACAGAATTATTCTCAACAAATTTTTAACAAAAATGCAAAGGCAATTCAAAGAAGGGAGGATATCTTTTTCAATAAATGGTACCACAGCAACTGGACATTTGGAGGCAAAAACAAAACAAAACAAATAAAACAACAAAAACCCTTGACCTAAACCTCATACCTTATACAAAAATTAATTTAAAAATAATCAAACTTCATGGAAAATGGAAAATTGTAAAACTTTTGGCCAAAAAAAAAAAAATGGGAGAGATAAATATTCAGGATTCAGAGTTAGGCAAAGAATTATGATGCAAAGAACATGATCCATAAAAGGGAAAAATCATACACTTGACCTCATCAAAATTAAAACTGTTTTACCTATGAAAACCCAGGTGAAGAGAATGAAAAGACAAAACCCACATGAAGATAAGGAAAAGACAAGCTTCAATCTAGGAGAAAGTATTTACAAGTAATGTAACCTACAGAGTACTACTATCTAGACTATATAAAATCAAACAAATCCAATTAAAAGAGGGCAAAAGACTAACATCTCAACTCAGAGGATGTACAGATGACAAATAACCAGAAGCAAATATTAATATCATTATTCATAAGGGAAATGCGATTTAAACTATAATGAGATATCACTACACATCTATAAGAATGACTAAAATAAAAAATAGTGATAACACCATGGGGAGAAACTAAGTCACTCATATGTTGCTGATGGGAATGTAAAATGGTAGAGTACTCTGATAAGCAGTTTGGCATTTTCCTATATATTAATCGTGGAATTACCATATGACCCACTAATTGTACTCTTGGGAATTAAATGCACAAATGGTAACTTATATTTACATAAAAGCTTATACAGGTATATTTACAGCAATCTTATTTGTAAAAATCAAAAACTGGGATCACTCCAGTTGTCCTTCAACAGGTTAATGGTTAAACAAACTCCACCATGGAAAACCATGTATTAAAAAGTAACAAACTATTGATAAATGAACCATCTTGGTTGGATCTTTAAGAAATTTATGCTGAGTTTAAAAATCCAATGTCAGAAGGTTATATATTGTATGATATCCTTTATATAATGTTTTTGAAACCCCAGAGAATAGTGTCCCACATGAGGTCATGGCCAAATGTGAAACCAGTGAG
The DNA here is from genome assembly GCA_004026745.1 of Myrmecophaga tridactyla. Lineage (NCBI taxonomy): Eukaryota > Metazoa > Chordata > Mammalia > Pilosa > Myrmecophagidae > Myrmecophaga > Myrmecophaga tridactyla. Next base: position 34,933 of record PVIY010006724.1, on the reverse strand, counting down.
CCATTTCAGAGAAAGCCAGAATTGGACATGGAGTTATCCAGGAAGGATTTGTGGAAACTCCTTATATCTGATGGGCATGATCCAAGGCTACTGCACAGAAAGCCAACAAGAGTGCTGTGGGACCTGCATAAACAGAGCTGCTGCCAATCTGGACTGGGGGGCTCAGACAAGGGATACACTGGAGGAAAAATAACTTCAGAGGCAAAACCATGGAGGCTGAGGTCTGAAGTCAAGAAGCCTTGAGGCAGGAGAGCAGATCCACCCAAGCCCATGGGGAGGGTGAGTCTGTCCCAAATGCAGAGGATGGGTCTTCCACCTCATTGCAGTGGAAGAGTCATGCCGCCTCAGGCCTTGGAGAGGGTGAAGCACATTCCCTGGGGTTTGGGGAGAGCCTGGCTGCCACCACATGGCGGGGTTGAGTGTGTGCCCCAGAGACGAGAGAGAGCCCGGGTGCAGCCACGATCCTTGGAGAGGGTAGAGCCAAGAAAAAGGTGGTCTCCCCAATATGCCACAAGGTTGCATTTGGAAAGAGGCAGGCCTTTGCATAGGCCCTTGGAAAGGGTGGGACTGCTGCTTTCAGAAGCCCCAAATATAAATGACTCTCTGACTTTGAAATCATATGGACTTTGTCCTGTGGATTTTTGAAACTGTATGGGTCCGGTCACCCCTGTGTACCATCCTCCCTATGGAAATAGGTATATGTACCCTATGAATGTTCCTCCTTTGCATGTTGGCAGCATATAACTTGTTTTGAGCTTTTATAGGTCCAGAGCCAGAGGAGAACTTTGCCTTAGAACAGACCATGCCTGTAACTAATTTTGATTGGAGTTTGTACTGTTTCTAACTTTGTATTTCATTTGTATTGTTACTGAAATGGTTTAAGCGTTTCTGATATTATGATGGAATGAATGTATTTTGTATATAGGAAAAACATGTCCTTTTTAGGGTCCAGAGGACAGAATGTGCTGGTTTGAAAGAATATATGTACCCTAGAAAAGTCATGCTTTAATCCTAACCCCATTTTGTAAAGGCAGCCATTTCTTCTAATCCCTATTCAGTACTGCATGTTTGAAACTGTAATTAGATCATCTCCCTGGAGATGTAACTCAATCAAGAGTGATTGTTAAAACGGATTAAGTGAAGACATGTCTCCACCCATTTGGGTGGGTCTTGATTAGTTTACTGGAATCCTATAAAAGAGGAAACATTTTGGAGAATGCAAGAGATTTCTGAGAGAGCAGAGAATGACATAGCCCCGAGAAGCAGGGAGTGTACCAGCCAGCCACCTTCGGAGATGAAGAAGGAAAATGCCTCTCAGGGGACTTCATGAAACAGGAAACCAAAGCTAGCAGATTACACTGTGTTCACCATGTGCCCTTCCCTTCCAGCTGAGAGAGAGGCCCTGACTATGTTCGCCATGTCCCTTTTCACTTGAGAGAGAAACCTTGAATTTTATCGGCCTTCGTGAACTAAGGTATCTTTCTCTGGATGCCTTTGATTTGACATTTATATAGACTTGCTTTAATTGGGACATTATCTTGGCCTTAGAACTGTAAACCAGCAACTTATTAAATTCAGGGTTTCTCTCTCAAGTGGAAGGGCACATGGCAAACACAGTCAGAATTTCTCTCTCGGCTGGAAGGACACATGGTGAGCAAGGCGTCATCTGCTAGCTTTCTCTCCTGGCTTCCTATTTCATGAAGCTCCTCAGGAGGCATTTTTCTTCTTCACCTCCAAAGGTCGCTGGTTTGTGGGCGCTTTGCTTCTTGTGGCTATATCATTCTTCTCTGCTCTCTCTGAATCTCTCTTATTCTCCAAAATGTTTCCTCTTTTATAGGACTCTAGAAACTTCTCAAGGCCCACCCAAATGGGTGGAGACATGTTGTCACCTAATCCAGTTTAACAACCACTCTTGATTAAATCACATCTCCAGGGAGATGATCTGATTACAGTTTCAAACATACACTATTGAATAGGGATTATTCTGCCTTTATGAAATAGGATTTAGATTAAAACATGGATTTCCTAGGGGACATACATCCTTTCAAACTAGCACAATCAGTAACCACAACAGATTTAAAAAATGATAAATTAGACTATCTAGATACTTCACTAAAAAAATAGGCAAGTCACAGGTGATAAAAAACATATGCTAGCCACATACTTGATGCCAAAACTTCTCAAAAGATGGAAAATAAGCATATGACAAAAGTGTGCAACATTGTTAATAATCAAAATTAAAATTAAAATCACAATGATATGTAACACACCCAGCATAATGGTTAAAATTAATTGAGAGTGATAAAAGCCAGTATCAGTGAGAATGTGAAGCAATCAAAACTCTGACCCAATTTGGGTTGGAGTAAAAGATGGAAAAATTACTTTACAAATAGGCCTAGTTATTGCTTATAAATTAAATATGCACATACTCTATACCGAGAAATTCAACTCCTAGATATTGAACCAGGAATAATGATAACATGTGTTCATATATAAATAGAACAAGTATGTCCCCAACAGATTTATTCATGGTTTATTCATAGTACACAAAACCTGGAAATGGCTTTATATAAAAGAATATATACTGTATGATTTCATTTATATGAGGTTCTAGAACACACAAAAACTCACCTACGATGGAAAAATCAGAAGAGGGGTTGCTTCTATGTAGAGTGCTGACTGGGAAAGAGCATGAAGGTACTTTCAGAGGCAATGGTAATATTCTACTAAGGTTAGGATTGGTAAAATTTGGGGTTACAATGGTATGCGGATTTGAAAAAACTCACTGAATGGTACATTTACAATTTGTATATTGTGTTTTATAGACATCGTACTTCAAAAGAAAACAATAACAGAAATGTACTCTAAATTGCATCAAAAATAAGTCATAATGGAATGACAGATGGATTAAAGGATGGATGGTTGAACAGATATATGATGAAGCAAGTATAATAAATAGTCTGATTAAAAATTATAAATACCAAATAAATAAAGCTAAATAAATGTAAAAATCATCCTTTTTCATGTAATCAGTTATAAAATTCTTTATATAACCTAAATTTCAAAGTATTTTACAGAGATATCACTTCTATCAATTTCTTATCATTTATTAATGGTTGAAACTTTATTTTTGAATTTCCTAAATGTGAAGGTTTGATGTGTTTTATAAATAGCTATGATGCTTTTTTTTTTTTATGCACTAGGCATGTTCAGTCAACTTTTTCTTTATTCCAGATTAACATAACGTACCTTAGATAGTCTTTTGGAAGATTCACAATTATGGTCTGTACATGCCTTGGATCCTTTTTCAGTGTCTAGAGATGAAACTGTGAAAATATATTAAATTTTATAATGGGTCTAACATATTGGATGGCAATATTTAAATTGGCTTTTGAAATATAAAGCAGATAATTTTCCCAGTATTTCTCTATCATTAAAAATTAAACAATTTGTCTAATGTTAAATTTCTCTCTTTAGACACAAATCTAAGCCAAAGATTTATTTTATATAAACCAAGCAGACATCATTCTTAATTGTGAACTTAAGAATTAATCAAATTTTTCAATGATTAATAATTGATATTGATTTTGAAAGTTAGGTTGCTAAATCCCTGATCTAATTTTTTAAAATAGAATTATTTTCAATCTCTATAATATGTTTGTAATGTATATATTTGTGCACATATACATATACATATATAGTAATATACATTCATTCAATACTCCATTTAATTCTAACCATATAACATATTGTGTGTCATTTGAATGATATAATTATTATTTTTTAGCTGCAAAGTGGCACAGATAAGATAAACTATGATGACAATCCAGGGAAGGTACCAAGGTTTGACAATGGCAGTGGTCATGGCAACTGAAATGCAGGCAGGCATGTATTCATTTATTCAAAAAATAATTTTCAGGAGCCTAATGTATTAGGCGTTATGCTAGGTACTTGGGATACAATAGTAAACAAAATTCCTGCCTTTTTGGAGATTATATTCTAATGGAGGAGACAGACAATAATAAGTACAATAAGCACATAACCATATTGTGCACTAAGGTGATATGCACTAGAGTTAAAAAGAAAAGAAACAGAGAGGCAGAGATAGTGAAATAGAGAGCAAGCAGGGAACTGTGAGGTGGCAAGAGGGTTGTAGTTTTAAATTAGATGATCATTAATGATATTTGAACAACAACAAAAAAATGAAGGCAGTATGAGAATCACCCATGACCCAGATAGTGTAAAAGCTCCAAGTCAGAACATGAATGCCATGCTAGAAGGACAGCAAGATGTAAGTGTGACTAGAGTGGAGTAAGCAAATGGAATAGAAGATGTAACATGAGGTCATATTGTATAGACAAATATAAGGCCTTTGGTCCATATTCTGAACAAAAAGGAAGTCATAAGATTTTTTAAAAGAAGAATAACAAGTAAGAGGAGCATGACACATTAAATTATTGGCCACGATTCTTCATCTTTCCTGTATCTACACTTGTGTCATGGCTTAAGCATGGAGAGGGTGTTCTTTCTTTCCGATGAGTTTGGGCTTAGCCATACAACTTGTCAATGGCTCAAGGAAAGGAGTTCTGTCCGGAATCTAGGTCTTAATGTGCTTCCACTTTCCCTCTTGTGTACCTCTTATCAGCATGAGCAGGGTTTACCCTGAGTGACTGCTACCACTTCAGACTTGACTCTAGAATAAAAACACAGATACCCAGCCAAGAAGAGCTGTAAACACAACTTTTCTATAGTATTTATATAACTTGTACTATTGTTATTTGAATATTCTCTTCTTATTACAACATGATCTTGTTGAAGAAAGGTTGTTATGGTATGCTGCCAGTGTTTGCCTAATCTGCTATGTAAAATGTGTTTGATATGCAATGTGAAAATATGCATTGATCTGATGATCATAAAATTGACCATGCAAAGATTAATACATGCAGGGTACACTACTGGAAACTTGGGAAATATTTATTTCATTTCCACATACTTATTTCATATCTTACCAAACTAGCACGTGTTGTGAATTTTGTTGTTGCCATTTGATCAATATTATTATAAGGCATTATAATACTACATGATAAAATAGCACAAGCAAGATAACAAAACCCATCCTAATGTGTTGATAACATCAGACTAAAGAGTGCATCTGAAGCAAACTTCTAATTAGGACTACATATTTGGAAAAAATAGTTTTATTTATGGTATATTTTTACCTTAGGTCTTCTAAAAATGAGCTATCCTAGTATAGGCCCAGATAAATACACATTTCCAAAATTATACATCAGGAACTCACAATGGATACATAGAGAGCACAGTGCCAAATCAGAGAAAAATGTAGGCAGACCTTTAAAACACTGTACATCTAAGGAATACTGTTTTAAATTACTATATGCCCACATACAAAGCAACCATAATAAAATTATGAGATTAGATCACAATTATGGTATATTTTTACTCTGAATCCTTAAAAAAGCTTAGGAAAATAAAGAGTTTTTTTTTTTTTGGGGGGGGGGTTGGGTACGTGGTGTGGGAATCAAACCCGGGTCTCCCGCATGCAAGGTGAGCATTCTACCACTGAACCACCTGTGCACCTAAAATAAAGCATTTTTATTAAAATCAACTGTTCATGAAATTAAGCAAAACTGTTGGAAACCAGAACACAATCAACAGAAAAAAGGATCTTTTTTACTTATCATTTCAGAATAGATATAAAGTTTACTCAAACGACTAATATCTAAGGCACTATTTGGATTCAAATCCAATATTGATAATGGTAAGCTCATGCATGGGCAGTGTGTTCTTTCTGATGCAGTTAGGCAAACCGCACAATATTCATGTTCTCTAGACCAGCTTCTAAAAGAGCTCAGTCATTCCCCAAGCATCTTCCTTATATTTTATCCCCTATTTATTAGGCTACCTCAACAAGGTACTGATCCTGTGTAAAACTACCAAGCTTTATGGCAAATATTCCATAAGAAAAAAGTAAGACAGAAGGACAAAAGGGACATCAGCAAGAATGGCAGAGTAGGGAACTTGCCAGGCCCATCCCTCCACAAAAAAACAGAGGGAAAAAAAAAAACAAAAGCTTTGTCAGAGTACATTGTTGGAACTCTCAGAAAAGGTTTACAAAGGTTTAAAGCCAACAAGTGATGCTGAATCAACAGAAAGACAACTTTTCTGTCAAACTATTAGCTGACAAAAAGTTGTAAGAACAGGTACTTCAGAAACCAAACACAACAAAGAATAAAATACTTTAGAATAGTCACTAAACAAACTATAATTCACAGCAAGCAAAAAACAGCAAACCCTGAGGATGGGGTAGGAATCTGATTTCCAGAGTTATTATATTATAAAGATTCAAAATGTCCAGTTTCCAACAAAAATGTACAAGGCATGCAGAGAAACAAAAATGTATACTCCATTCACAACAAATAAAAAAAATTAACAAAACTTGTCCTAAGGAATCAGACACTGGGCTTACTAGGCAAACTTTAAATCAACCATATGAATATGCTCAAAGAACTCAATCCAAGGACAAAGTAAAGAAAGCAAGGAAAGTGAAGACTTAACAAATAGAGACTATCAATAAAGAGAAAGATATTATAAAAGAAATTAATAGAAATTTTGTTGCTGAAAATTACAATAACTGAAATGAATACTTAATAGAGATTTTCAACAGCACATTTGAGCAGGCTGAATAAAGAATCAACAAACTTGAAAATAGTTAACTGAAATTATCAAATAAAAGGAGCAAAATGAAAAAAGAATGACAAAAAAATGAACAGAACCTAAGAGACCAGTGGGATATGATCAAGTATACTAGCATACGCAGAATGGAAATCTCAGAAGAAGAGGAAAAAGGGGCACAAAGAATAGTTGAAGAAATAATAGCACAAAAATTACCCAAATTTGATGAAAGATATGAATCTTCATAGGTAGGAAGGTCGATGAATTCCAAAATGTATAAACACAAAGAAATCTGCATTGGGACATAATATAATCAAATTGTCAAAAACCAAAGATAGAGAGTCTTGAGGATAGCCAGAGGGAACACCGAGGAGATCCCTGATAAGATTAGCAATCAATTTATTACTATAAACCCCAAAGGCCGGAACAATATCTTTTAAATGTTAAGAAAAAAGCTTTCAACCAAGAATTTTATAAAAAGCAAAATTGTCCTTCAAACTGCAAGAGAAATTAAGACATTCCAAGATAAGCAAAAGCTAAGGGAGATAATCAGAAATAGGACTACCCTACAGGAAATGTTAATGGGAGTTCTTCAGGCTAAAATTAAAGAACATTAGATAGCAACTAGAAGACAGGAAGAAATATGAACACTGTTAAAGCTAACTGCATAGGTAAATATAAAAGCTAATATCATTGAATTTTTGTTGTGAAAGTCTTTTTATTAAAAGGCAAATTCATGAAATGTTAAGTATAAATCTATAATAATGGGCACAAAATGAATAAAGAAGTAATCTGTGAAAACAGCAATGTAAAAAGGGAGGGGCAGAGCTGTATAGGAGCAGGGTTTTTGTGTATTACTGAAACTAAATTGGTAATAATACAAACAATGAGGTTAGAGGTTTAACTATCAACTGCAATCCCTGGGGTAAATACTAAGAAATGATTAAGATACATACAGAAAAGGAAATCAAAATGGTTCACTACAAAAAAATCAAACACATAATCAGGCAACAATTTAGGACATGTGAACTACAAAAGATAAAACATGGAGAAAACAAATATCAAAATGGCAAAATTAACTTCTTCCCTATTAGCAATTATTTAAAATATAAGTGGATTAATTTCAGGTTCCAATTAAAAGATATAGTTTGATCAAATGGATTAAAAAAAAACATGATCCAACCATATGTGGTCTATAAGAGACTATTTTAGATACAAAGATACAAACAGGTTGAAACAGAATATGTAAAAGATGTTCCATGTAAGTAGTAACCAAATGACAGCATGGGTGGTTATAATAATATCAGATGAAATAGAGAAACAAAAATTGTTACAAGGCATGAAAGATATTACTATATTTTTAATAAAGGACCCAATTCATCAAGAAGATGTTAAAATTAGAAACATATATATACCTAACAAGAGCACCCCCAAATATATGAAGCAAATATTGACAGAATTGATAGGAGAAACAGACAGTTCAACAAAAATAGATCTCAATATCTAACTTTCAAAAATGCAGAGAATGACGAGACAAAAGATCAAAAGATCAACAAGGAAACAGAGGACTTGAACAACACTATCAACTAACTATATCTTAGAGATATATTCAAAATATTCCCCCCCCCCAAACACCAGGATATACATTCTTCTAAAGAACACATGGAACATATTCTAGGACAGACCACATGTTAACTTATAAAAAAAGACACATAATCACTTTCCCAAAAAGAAAAGACCAAGACCAGATGTCCTCACTGGTTAATTCTACCAAACATTCAAACAATTCTTCTCAAAATTTTCCTAACAACGGAGAATGATTAGGACACTTTGTAAATCAGAATATAAGGCCAGAATTACCCTAACAGCAAAGCCAGACAAAGACATCACAAGAAAAGAAAACTACAAGCCCATAATTTTCATGAACATAGGGGCAAAAATTCTCAACAAAATACTAACAAACTACATCCAGCTGCATATTTAAAAAAATTTACATCATGCCTAACTGAGATTTATCACAGGAAAGCAAGGCTGGATCAACATAAGAAATCAACAGTTGTGATCCAACACATAAATGAAAAAAGGAGAACAAAAAACACATACTGTTCTAGTTAGTAAGCTGCCTGACTGCAATATTCCAGAACTGGAATGGCTTTTAAAAAGGGGAATTTATTAGGTTGCAAGTTTACAGTTCTAAGGCCATGAAAATGTACAAATTAAGGCATCAAGGGAAGATACCTTAACTCCAAATAAAGGGCCGATGAAGTTCAAGGTTTCTCTCTCAGCTGGCAACATCTACTAGCTTTCTCTCCAGGCTTCTTCAACAACTTTCCCACGGCTTTGTTCATTCTGTTGGCTCTGTCAGTTCTGGTAGCTAAAGAGCTTTTTCCAAAATGGTTCTTTCTTAAAGGGCTCCAGTAAGCAACCCCACCTTGAATGGGTGGACATGCATCTCCATGGAAACCATCTAATCAAAAGTTACTACCCACAAATGGGAGGGTCACATCTCCATGGCAACAATAAAAAGGATTCCACCCAGCAATGTTTGAGGATTAAAGAGTATGGCTTTTCTGGGGGTACATAACAGCTTCAAACTGACACACATACTCATCTCAGTTGATGCAGAAAAGGTATTTAACACAATTCAATACCGTTTAATGATAAATACACTGAACAAATTAGTAACAGAAGGGAAGTTTCCTGGGGTACATAGCTTTAATCTAGCATACTCAACCCTATGGGCCCCAAAAAGACATGTTTTTCCACATACAAAATACATTCATTCCATTAAAATATCACAAAAGCTTTAAATCATTCAGTTAACAATATTAAGTACAAAGTTTCATCAAAATCAATTACAGATGTGGTCTTTTCTGTGCAAAATTCCTCTCTAGCTGTGGAGTCATAAGATTTAGAATAAATTATCTGCTTCTGATATACACAGGAGGGACAGTCATAATATAAATGTTAAACCAAACAGGGGCCACAGGTCCCAAACAGTTCCAAAAACCTTCAGGGCATACTTCATTAGATTTTAAGGTCTGAGTCAACTACAGAAAGAAGTTTTATCCCTGGGGCTTGATTGAGCAGCAGACCCACCCTTTCCAAGGGCTTATGTAGTGGCTCTGCTCTCTCCAAACATCGAAGAGCTCCAACATCTGCAAGCACTAGGGAGACAGCCATGCTCTTGGCTCCACGAAGGTTGGGACTGGACTCTTTGCCATGTCCAGGGCACAGGTTCAACCCCCTCAGAACAGTGGAGAAGCAGCCAGACTCTCTCCAATGTGTGGGAAATGTGCTCCACCCTTTCTGAAGCATAGGTTAACAGCACTCTTCCTGAACAACAGGGCAGAAGGCCAACCTTCTGCAAACTCCAGGGTAATCTCACCCTCTCCATAATTGGTCTGCTCTCCAGGCCTGAGGTATCTTTGCTCCAGACCTCAGCTTCCACAGTTCTGCCTTTGAAGTCATTTTTTCCTCAGTCTGTCCCTTTTCTGTCCCGTTTAATCCAGGCTCACAGGGGTTCTGTTCATACAGATCTTGCAACAAACTTGTTGGTTTTGCATGTACACAGGGGTCCCAATTATCAAACAATAGGATTTAACACAAATCCTTTCTGGATAACTCAATCTCCAGTCCTTGCACTGACTAGATCCATCTTCAGTTAAATCCTCACATGGGGCATTATTCCTTGGGGACTCATTTTCCGGAAGCTCAGAATTTTCCTAATTATTAATTTCTGGTTTCTTTGTACCTAAGGGTTCATTTCTCAGCTTTCCTCTTTCCTCTCACATTTTACTATAAGCCGCAAGAGGAAGCCAGGCCAAACTTTCCACATTTAATTTGAAAATCTCTTCAGCTAAATATTCAAGCTCATCACTTTCAAATTCTGCCTTCCATCCAACATCAGAATTCAATTTTGCCAAATTCTCTGCCACTTTAAAATATTTCTTCCACTTTGCAATGACACATTCATCATTTCTCTCTAAGGCCTCATCCAAAGTACCTTTAGCATCAATATTTCTACCAACAATCTCTTCAAAGAAATCTAGGTAGGCCTTTTCTATCAAGCTCCTCACAATTCTTCCAGAATCTTACCCATCCATTTATAAAGCTATTCCAGGATTCTTGGTATTTGCAAATCTCTGCACCCCACTCCTGGTGTCAATTAACTATTTCAGTTTGCTAAACCTGCCAAAATGCAATCTAAAATGGGTTGGATTTTACAATAGGGATGTATTAACTTATAATTTACAGTTCTTAGGCCATGAAATGTCCAACTCAGGGCATCAACTGGATGATACTTAGACTCTGAAGACAGGCTGCTGGCATCTAGGACACCTTTGTCACATGGGAAGGCATATGGCTATGTCTGTTGGTCCTTCTCTTCCAGGTTTCATTGCTTGCAGCTTCTGGTTCCAGTGGCTTCCTCTCTGAGCATCTCTTAATTTAATCTCTTAGCTGCTCTTGGGCTTCTCTGACCTCCCTGGGCTTTTTCTGTGTTAAAGGACTCCGCTAAGGGGATTAAGACCTACTATGACTGGGGTGGGCAACATCTCAATTAAAATAACCCAAACAAAAGGTCCCACCCACACCAGGTCTGCCGCCCAGAGGAATGAATTAAAAGAATATAGTCTTTTTCTGGGATACATAACAGCTTCAAATCATCAGAGAAGGCAATCTACAGATTCAATAAAAATTCTACCAAAATTCTAAAAGTCTTTTTTGTAGAAATGGAAAATTTATATGAAATTTTGAAGGGCCCCAAAAGCCAGAAGAATCTTAGGAAGAACAGACTTGGAGAACTGACACTTCCAGATTTCAAAAGTTCCTACCGAGATGTAATAACCAAAACTTCGGTGCTGTCATAAAGACAGAACTATAGATCAATGAAATAAAACTGAGATTTAAATAATAAAACATATTTCTAAGGTAAATTGTTTTTGGACAAGGGCACCAAGACCATTCAAATGGGGAAAAGAAACAGTTTTTTCATCAAATGGTGCTGGGATAACTGGATAGCTACATGAAAAGCAATAAAGTTGGCCTCATATCTCACATGATACACCATAATGAACTCAAAATGAATCAAAGACCTACATATGAGCTAAAACTTCAGAATGCTTTGAAGAACACACAGGGGGTAAATCTTCATGACCTTAGATTTAGGAACGAATTCTTAGGTATGTCACATAAAGCACAAACAAAAAAATTTAATAAGATAAACTGGACTTCATCAAAATTAAAAACTGTTATATATCAAAGGACACTGTCAAGGAAGTGAAAGGACACCCTGCAAGAACATATTTGCAAATCATAGATCTGATAATGGTAAAATATCTAGAATATATAAAGGAGTCTAACAACTCAGCAAAAAACAATAAACAACGCAATTAAAAAATGAGCAAAGTACTCGAATAGACATTTCTCCAAAAAAAAGACATACATGACCAACAAGCACATGAAAAGTTGGTCAGCTTCATTAATCTTTTGAGAAATGAAAACCACAACCACAAGGAGATACCACTTAACACCTACTAGGATGGCTATAATCAAAAACGTAGAAGATAACATGGTAGCAATGATGTGGAGAAATGGGAACCTTCACTCATTGCTGGTGCTAAAATAAGATGGTCCAGCTATTTTGAAAGCAGTTCGGCAGTTGCTTAAAAAGTTAAACATAGAATTACCATTTGACTTTAATAATTCATGTCTTTCAATCATGCCTTTAAAGATTCAGTACTAGATGGCCCAAAGAAAAGACGGAAAATCAGAAAAATGAGTAGGTACAATCAAACTCTAATAGCAGAAGAATTAAGAAAAAAGACATAGTAGGAAGAAAGAAAATTGTAAGCAATAGCATTTGAGATGAAAAGGAGTGGGGTCCTATTGCCACTGAGACTCCTTAAAAACATATGGGATGGTGATTCCTAAATGCTGATTCAAAAACAGACAATTTTTAAATCTGAAAATATTTAGATAAGTCTAACTCTTTATTTTCACAAATATATTGGGCCTCAATTCTGCATAATTAGGAAATGGACAATAAGCTGTTAGAGGGGTCCCTCTGGTCTAAGATATAAACTTTTAATTAAATACTTTACAAATTAAATCCTTAAAGCAGAAAATTATGAAAGTCATTCCTTTCACTAATTCCATTTTATAGTAAATTATCATAACAAGATTTAAGTTTTTTGAGAAAACAAACTTCTCATTACATCAATCAGTCAAATTATATTTGGGGGGATATTAGTACTAAATCAAAGCAGAGAATGAAGCATGAACAGATTTATAATATTTATATCTTAAAAATGCCATTGGTAATTTATAACATGCCTTTAAAATTATATGTTCTCAACTTGCTTTTCTTTACAGAATTGAACATATTTACCTGAAAACGTAAAGAACAATTCATTTTGCAAGCCAGCTTTTTGCATTTTAACACGATGACATTCAGACTTAAGTAAGGAAATTTCACATGAAAGGTCAAGAACCAATTTGCTTAAAATCTGAAGAAGCTTCTTCTCAAAAGAAATATTATAGATACTATTGCAGGGTGCAGCATGATATCGAGCTGTGAACTGATAATAATAATGAGGCTCACGATAAGCTGTAAAAAATTAAACAGAGGAAAACATAAACAGGTATCCAAGCAATTCAAATATATATTGCTACTACTTAAGAGAAATCTTTAAGGAAAAATTCATAGTGCATGTTTTTATATACAGCTATATTTATACTTATTTTTATTTAACAAATACTTATCTAGCATTTACTAAATGCCAAATACTATTATAGACACTTTACAAATAGTGACTTATTTAAATCTTCTAACAATCATATAAGATTGATATTATTCTATACCCATTATGAGGAAACTGAAAGATGCAAGCATTATGTCACTTACCCATTACCTATGCTACCCAAACTACATTTTCAATATAGGCAAGCTGGTCTTGGAGTCTGATTCCTTAAGCATAATGTTGTGCCTCAAACTATGAATGGTACTTCACTAAATTTATACATTCATCATAGAAGAAATTTATGCCATATATTTGCCAACAATAGGGAAAATGTTTCTAATAAATCTAAACTCAGTTTTATTGCGCTCCAGTTGAACATTCAGAACTTAAAACATTTTCGTCTTTCCCCAAATAACACTGAAATAACACACAAAAAAATAGAAATGCAAAAATAAACCCCCAATTTCACCACTTTTAATCAAGATTATATGGGAAGTTCTAACTAGAGCAATTATGCAAGAAAAAGAAACCAAGACATCCAGACTAGAAAGAAAGAAGTAAAACTCTTTCTCATCACAAATGGGTTAATAAATATAAAAAAAAAATTCCTAAAACACAAAAACTATTAGAGGTAAAAAAAAATCAGCGAAGTTGCAGGGTTACATGATCAACACACAAGACTCTATTGTGTTTCTATTCATCAACAATGAACAATCAGAAAAGAAAATCATAAAAACAATCCCATTTTCAAAAGAATAAAATGCCAAGGCATAAATTTAACCAAGGGGGTAAAAGATTTGGACCCTGAAAAATATAAAATATTGCTGAAAGAATTAAAGATGATCTACATAAATGGAAAGACAACCTGTGTTTACAGAGTAGAATATTTAATATTGTAAGGTATGATATTCTTTTAAGACACCTACTGATTCAATGCAAATCCTATCAACTGAATTATGAAGAGACCAGTCCTCAATAGCCAAAATAATCTTGAAAAAGAATAAATTTGGAGGACACACATTTCTAGATTTTAAATTTTACTATAAAGATATAGTCATCAAAATGGTGGGTACAGACATAGGACAGACATATAAACCAAAGGAACAGATTTGAGAATCCAGAAGTAAATTCATATATCTATGGTCAATTGATTATAGACAAGGATAGCAAGATCAGTTAATGGGGAAAGAACAATCTCTTCAACAAATGTGCTGGGCAACTGAATATTCATATGCAAAGGAATAAAAAGTTGAAACGTTTCCTCACATAATATTCAAAAACGAACTCAAAATACATTAATAAGCTAAAATATAATAGCTAAAACCATAAAATTCTTAAAATGGGGTTAATCTTCATGACAATGGATTGGTCAATGGACTGTTAGATATGACAGAAAAAGCATGAGCAAAAAGAATTTTAAATAGATAAACTGAACTTCATCAAATTAAAATATTTTGTGAAAGAAAGGGCCTTACCAAGGAAGTGAAAGCAAGAATGGGAGAAAATATTTGCAAATCATGTATCCTATAGGGGTCTAGTATCCAAAATATATCAAGAACACTTATAACTCAAGAACAAAAAGACAACATAATTTAAAAATTTGGCAATGGACTTACCTGAATAGGTGTTTCTCAAAAAAATATATACAAATGGCCAACAAATACATAAAAAGATAGTCAACATCATTAGTCATTACAGAAGTATAAATAAAAACTAAAAGGAAATTCTACTTACATCCAGTAAGATGGAAGTAATAATTAACAATAATAATAATAGTGATGAAAAATAAGTATAATTAGATGTGGAGAAATTGGAATCTTCATGCATTCCTGATGGGAATGTAAAATTGTTTAGCCACTATGAAAACAGTTATGACATTTCCTCAAAAAGTTACACAGAATCACCATATGACAGTAATTATACTGTGAGGTATATATTAAAATAATTGAAAAAAGTACATAAACAAATATAAATCCATGCATATTCACAAATAATAGCATCATTCACAACAGTCAAATGTAGAAACAGTCAAATTTTCATCAACACAGTAACTGATAAACAGAATGTGGTACATCCATATGTGCTGGTTTGAAGCTCTCTGTACCCCAGAAAAAGCTATGTTCTTTTAATCCATTCCTGTGACTGTACACTTACTGTGGGTAGGACCTTTTGATTAAGTTATTTCAATGGAGATGTGGCCCAGCCTATTCAGGGTGGCTCTTAAAGCCTTTACTGGAGTCCTTTATGAGAGGATAAAAGACAGAAAAAAAAAGAGAGCCCAGGGAGCAGCACCCAGTGAGCCTGGGGAGTAACACCCAGTGAGTTTGGTGAGAAAGAGCTGCTAAGAGAGGACCAACATAGGCTCAGAGAGGAGGCCACTGGAACCAGAAGCTGAAAGCAATGAAATCCAGAAGCGAAGGACCAGTAGATGTGGCCAATGTCTTGCTATTTGTCAGAAGACCCCCAGATGCCAGCAGCCTTTCTTTAGAGAAGGTATCGATCCTGATAATGCCTTAATTTGGACATTTTTATGGCCTTAGAACTGTAAATTTGTAAGCTAACAAATTCCCATTGTAAAAGCCAACCCATTTCAGGTACATTGGATTCCAGCAGCTTTTGCAAACCAAAACACTATACCAATGAAATACTATTCAACCATGAAGAAGAATGACATGGTTGAATCTAGAAAGCATAAAGAAGTCAAAAACAACAGTTTATAAATACGATTCCTATCCCAAATAGGTAAACCCAGAGAGGCAAAATGCAGTTTGGTGGTTTTCAGGGGCGGGGAGAAGAAAAAATAGGAAGAAATTCCTTATTGGATAAGGGGTTTTATTCTTGTATGATGGAAGCTTTATTAAAACTAACAGAAGTGATAGTTGCACAACATTTTGAACATACTAAAAGCTACTGTAATGTCCACCTTAGCACGGTTAATTTTATGTTGGGCGAAATTCACCTGAATAAAGTAAAAATAAATACATCTACAGCAATATCAGAAATCAGAAAATTTCACTTTCCAAGACATAGAACTCTATTGCTGTTTCTGTTTGATCATGCTGGTCTCCCTACCTGTTCCTGGCTACACAGTCTGAAGGAAAATCTCACCAATCACACTGAAGACTGCCACAACTCAGTTTCTTATTTGCTTACTTAAGCCAGTAGTAAGAGCACATACAGAGTTTACTGTGAGTCTTTAAATACAGAGACCAGACAGCTTTTAATTGCTAAGGAAATGTCTATTAGTTTATTCACAAATATAAATGAAAACCACAAAGTTCCCCAAATTTGGGGCATCCAAAAACAATAAACCAAGAAAAATAAAAAGCAGGGAAAGAGAACCTAGAAGAATCATTAATTTTCTTTTAAAGTCTAAATAGTACATATAGAAAACATATCTAAAAAATTGTAAAGCTTTCACAGAAGAATGTTTGGTAAATATGTAAAATGTTCTTGAGAAATTAAAAAATGTAAGCCTAAATACTGAAAATGTTTAAAAAGTTAATTAAAATTAACTGATTAATAAATAAGTCAAATGTGATATATCCATACAATAGACTATTATTCAGCAGTACCAAGGAATGAAATACTGATATATGCTCCAACACAGATGAAGCCTGAAAGCATTATACACTAAGTGAAAGAAACCTGTCACAAAAGACCATAAATTATATGATTTCATTTATATTAAACATCCAGAATAGGGGAATTACAGAAAAAAAGAAAATAAATTTTTGATTTCTTATGGGTTGGGGGTATGGAAGCATAGGAAGGGAGAGTGCCCAAGGTTTTTTTTTTGTTTTTTTCTTGAAGTGATAAAAATGTTCTAGAACTATCTATGTTTGTGGTTGTATATATCTGTGAACAGACTAAAAATCAGAAATGCATAAATTGTATGGTATGTGAATTACATCTCAATAAGTATCTTATTTTTAATGGCCTTAAAAACCTAATAATAATAACTATTACAGACAAAACTGCAATTGAATCTCAGAAATTAAAGTCTGGTATAATGCTATAAAAATCAATTAATATACTTTATCAGAACAGATTAAAAGAAAATATCTTCTCTTTAGAGGCAAAGAAACATATTTAATGAAATTTTCAGGTACTCATACAAAATCAGCAAACAAGGCATAAAGAGGAACTTCCGAGGGCCAAGATGGCGGCTTAGTGAGGTGTGGGATTTAATTTGTCCTCCAGAGCAACCAGTAAATAGCAAAGAGCAATACAGAACAACTACTGGGGCCACATCAGTGGCCAGACACACAGTGCACCCCAGTCTGGACCAGCTGGACCGGCAGCAAGTCCACCCAGAACCAGGAGTTCACCAAGAGGCGGCGGCCGGCTCCCCTGTCCTACAGGCTGCTTCCCAGAGAGGAAAGGAAAGAGACTTTACCAGCAGCAGGGATTGAGTGCAACCAAACTCCAATTGTGGAATTAATTAACAAATTCTGACTCCTAAAAACAGATCCCCAGCTCAGCTGAAACTTGAGTAAAAGCTGAGTTTCCTGGGTTTTGCCCCGGCGCAGAGGGGGCAGGACTGACAGAAAAAGAAAAAAGGAAAGAACCAGAGGATTTTCGGATCAGACAGCACATAATACTTGAAAGGTCTGGGCCCTGAAGGAAAGGAGGGTGCACATAGGACCTGGAGATACACAGAGCAATGTACAAACTTAAGTTTTTGATTGGCAAACCTGAGGAACGGGGGCCCTACTCAAATAAGGATTTTTCTACAGCTTGACTACTCTTTGGATACAGCTGTAAGGCTTCTCAGGCTCCAACTGCCCCAGGCATAGGCAGAATTAAGCTTGTTTGAGCGTTTATCTGGAGCCTGTGCCTTTCCCAGGAGAGGGGCGAGGCCTAGCTCAGGTAGAATCCCTCCCTCAAGGAATTCAGACACCAGGATCTGAAAAGTGAAGTGATTAAAGCCAGCCTACAACCTTTCCTCTGTCTTGACCATACCCCCAGCAGGGAGAGTCTGCTGAAGTTAAAGGTACTGATCACTTTATGCTGATAAAACCTGCAGGTAGAAAAGCACCACATACTGGGCAGGATAGGGAAAATGCAGAGTCCAGAGGTTTCATAGGAAACCCTTTCAACCTGCTGGGTCTCACCCTCAGGGAAAACTGATGCAGGTGACTCTTTCCTCCTGAGAGGAGGCCAGTTTGGTCTGGGAAAATCTGGGCTGGGGTCTATAATACCTAAGCAGACACTCCTAAGGGTGGGGGTAGGGGGAAGGCACCATACAAGCAGGGCAAGAAACAAGAAAACAAGAACTGAAAAATTCTGATCTGTCAAACAAAACCTAAGCTTGAGATCTAGAATAAGCAGAACTGAATGTCAAAGAACATATAGACAACAAAGTCATCCAGCAAGAAAATCCTAGGTAAAAAAGAAGTGAAAACAATCTCCAGAATAAACTAATTAAGGTAATTAGATGCCTAGATGCCAGCAAAAAATAATAGGAATCATACTAGGAAAACTGAAGATATGGCCCAGTCAAAGGAACAACCAACAATTCAAATGAGATACAGGAATTGAAACAATTAATTCAGAATGTTCAAACAGACATGGAAAATCACATCAAAAAGCAAATCAATGAATTGAGGGAGGATATAAAAAAGGCAAGGAATGAACAAAAAGTAGAAATAGAAAGTCTGAAAAAACAAATCACAGAACTTATGGGAATGAAAGGCATAGCAGAAGAAATGAAAAAAAAACCAATGGAAAACTACAAAATCAGATTTCAAGAGGCAGAAGATAGGATTAGTGAACTGGAGGATGGGACATCTGAAATCCAACAAGCAAAAGAAAATATAGGGAAAAGAAAGGAAAAAAATGAGCAGGGACTCAGGGAACTGAATGACAACCTGAAGCACGTGTTGTGGGTGTCCCAGAAGGAAGAGAAGGGAAAAGGAGGAAAAAAATTAATGGAGGAAATTATCACTGAAAATTTCCCAACTCTTAGGAAAGACTTAAAATTACAGACCCAAGAAGTGCAGCATACACCAAACAGAAAAGATCCAAATCAACGTACTCCAAGATACTTACTAATTGGAATGTCAGATGTCAAAGACAAAGAGAATCTTGAAAGCAGCAAGAGAAAAGCAATCCATCACATACAAGGGAAGCCCAATAAGACTATGTGTAGATTACTCAACAGAAATCATGGAGGCAAGAAGACAGTGGGATGCTATATTTAAGTTACTAAAAGAGAAAAACTGCCAACCAAGAATTCTATATCCAGCAAAATTGTCCTTCAAAAATGAGGGGGAAATTAAAACATTTTCAGGCAAAAATCACTGAGAGAATCTGTGACCAAGAGACTGGATCTACAAGAAATACAAAAGGCAGCACTAGGAACAGATAGGAAGACAGGAGAGAGAGGTGTGGAGAAGTGTAGAAATGAAGACTATCATGAAAGGTAAAAAAAAGAAAAAATAGGTATGGCATACAAAATCCAAAAGGCAAAATGGTAGAAGAAAGTACTACCCATACAGTAATGTAGTTAATGGATTAAACTCCCCAATCAAAAGACATAGACTGGCAGAATGGATTAATAAATAGGACCCCTCTACATGCTGTCTACAGGAAATGCATCTTAGACACAAGGATAAACACAGGTTGAAAGTGAAAGGTTGGGAAAATATATTCCATACAAATAACAATCAGAAAAGAGCAGGAGTAGCTATACTAATATCCAACAAATTAGACTTCAAATGTAAAGCAGTTAAAACAGACAAAGAAGGACACTATATACTAATAAAAGGAATAGTTCAACAAGAAGACATAACAATCATAAATATTTATTCACTGAGCCAGACTGCTACAAAATACATGAGGCAAACACTGAGAAGAGAAATAGACATATCTACCATAAGAGTTGGAGACTTCAATACCCCACTCTCATCAATGGACAGAACACTTAGACAGAGGACCAATAAAGAAACAGAGAATTTGAAAAATACAATAAATGAGCTAGACTTAACAGACATTTATAGAATATTACACTCCACAGCAGCAGGATACACATTTTTTTCTCAAGTGCTCATGGATCATTCTCAAGGATAGAGCATATGCTGGGTCACAAAGCAACCAGTGGGTCAAGGAAGAAATTAAAAGATAAATCAGTAAATATCTCAAGGCAAATGAAAATGAAAACAACATATCAAATTTTATGGGATGCAGCAAAGGCAGTGCTAAGAGGAAAATTTATTGCCCTAAATGCCTACATCAAAAAAGAAGAAAGAGCAAAAATTGAGAAATTAACTGTCCACTTGGAAGAACTAGGGAAAAAACAGCAAACTAACCCCAAAACAAGCAAAGAGAAAGAAATAACAAAAATTAGAGCACAAATAAATGAAACTGAGAACATGAAAACAATCAAGAAAATCAACAAAACTAGAAGTTGGTTCTATGAGAAAATAAGATTGATGGATCCTTACCGAGGTTGACAAAAAGAAGTGAGAGGATGCAAATAAATAAAATCAGAAATGGAAGAGGAGTCATAACAACTGACCCTGCAGAAATAAAAGAGGTAATGAAAGGATACTATGAAAAACTTTATGCTAATAAACTAGACAATGTAGATGAAATGGACAGCTTCCTAGAAAGGCATGGACAACCAACATTCACTCAAGAAGAAATAGATGACCTCAACAAAGAAATCACAAGTAAAGAAATTGAATCAGTCATTAAAAAGCTCCCCAAAAAGAAAAGTCCAGGTCCAGATGGCTTCACATGTGAATTTTACCAAACATTCAAGAAAGAATTAGTACCAATCCTGCTCAAACTCTTCAAAAAAATTGAAGAGGAGGGAAGGCTACGTAACTCATTCTATGAAACCAACATCACCCTCATACCAAAGCTAGACAAAGATATTACAAGAAAAGAAAATTACAGACCAATCTCTCTAATAAATAGAGATGCAAAAATCCTGAACAAAATTATTGCAAATAAAATCCAGAAGCACATTAAAAGAATTATACACCATGACCAAGTCAGCTTCATCCCAGGTATGCAAGGATGGTTCAACATAGGAAAATCAATTAATGTAATACACCATATCAATAAATCAAAGTAGAAAAAACACATGGTCATCTCGATTGATGCAGAAAAGGCATCTGACAAAATTCAACATCCTTTCTTGTTGAAAATACCTCAAAGGATAGGAATAGAAGAGAACTTCCTCAAAACGATAAAGGGAATATATGAAAAACCCACAGCTAACATCATCCTCAATGGGGAAAAACTGAAAACTTTCCCCCTAAGACGAGGAAAAAGACAAAGATTTCCACTATCACCACTGTTATTCAACATTGTGTTGGAAGTGCTAGCCAAGACAATTAGACAAGAAAAAGAAATACAAGGCATCAAAATTGGAAAGGAAGAAGTAAAACTCTCACTGTTTGCAGATGATATGATATTGTAAGTCTAAAACCTGGAAAAATCCACAGCAAAACTATTAGAGCTAATAAATGAGTACAGCAAAGTGGCAGGTTACAAGATCAACACTCAAAAATCTGTAGTATTTCTATATATTCGTAATGAACAATCTGAGGGGGAAATCAAGAAAAAATTCCTTTTACAATTGCAACCAAAATAATAAAATATTTAGGAATAAATTTAACTAAAGATACAAAAGACCTATACAAAGAAAACTATAAGAAATTATAAAAGAAATCACAGAAGACCTAAATAAATGGAAGGGCATACCGTGGTCATGGATTGGAAGACTAAATATAGTTAAGATGTCAATTCTACCTAAATTGATTTACAGATTCAATGCAATACCAATTAAAATCCCAAAAACTTAATTTTCAGAAATAGAAAAACCAATAACCAAATTTATCTGGAAGGGCAGGGTGCCCCGAATAGCTAAAAATATACTAAGAAAGAAAAATGAAGTCAGAGGTCTCATGCTACCTGTTTTCAAGGCATATTACAAAGCTGCAGTGCTCAAAAAAGCATGGTACTGGCATAAAGATAGATATACTGACCAATGGAATCGAATAGAGTGTTCAGATACAGACTCTCATGTATGGACAATTGATCTTTGATAAGACAGTCAAGCCAACTCACCTGGGACAGAACAGTCTCTTCAATAAATGGTGCCTAGAGAACTTGATATCCACATGCAAAAGAATCAAAGAGGATCCATATCTCACACCCTGTGCTGGTTTGAAATGATGTATGTCCCCTAGAAAGGCCATGTTTTAATCTAAATCCCATTTCATGAAGGCAGAATAATCTCTATTCAATACTGTATGTTGAAACTGTAATCAGATAATTTCCCTGGAGATGTGATTTAATCAAGAGTGGTTGTTAAACTGGATTAGGTGACAACATGTCTCCACCTATTTGGGTGGATCTTGATAAGTTTCTGGAGTCCATAAAAGAGGAAACATTTTGGAAAAAGAAAGGGATTCAGAGAGAGCAGAGAATGCTTCAGCACCATGAAACAGAGAGTCCATCAGCCAGCATTTTGGAGATGAAGGAAAATGCCTCCCGAGGAGCATCATGAAACAGGAAGCCAGGAGAGAAAGCTAGCAGATGACGCTGTGCTCGCCATGTGCCCTTCCAGCTGAGGGAGAAAAACTGTGACTGCATTTGTCATGTGCCTTCTCACTTGAGAGAGAAACCCTGAACTTCACCAGCCTTCTTGAATCAAGATATCTTTCCCTGGATGCCTTTGATTGGACACTTCTATAGACTTGTTGTAAATGGGACATTTTCTTGGCCTTAGAACTATAAACTAGCAACTTATGAAATTCCCCTTTGTAAAAGCCATTCCATTTCTGGTATATTCCATTCCAGCAGCTAGCAAACTAGAACACACCCTATACAAAAATTAACTCAAATGGATCAAAGACCTAAATATTAGCTCTAAGACCATAAAACTGTTAGAAGAAAATGTATGGAAATACCTCATAAATCTTATAATAGGAGGTGATTTCCTAGACCTTACACCCAAAGCACGATCATTAAAGAAAGAAAGAAAGAAAGAAATGGGAATGCCTCAAAATTAAACAGATTTGTGCAACAAAGAACTGCATCAAGAAAGTAAAAAGACAGCCTACACAATGGGAGATAATATTTGGAAACGATATATCAGATAAAGGTCTAGTATCCAGAATACATAAAGAGATTGTTCAACTCAACAACAAAAGACAGACAATCCAATTACAAAATGGGCAAAAGACCTGAACAGACACTTCTCAGAAGAGGAAATACAAATGGCCAAAAGGCACATGAAAAGATGTTCAATTTCCCTGGCTATTAGGAAAATGCAAATCAAAACCACAATGAGATATCATCTCACATCCACCAGAATGGGCATTATCAATAAAACAGAAAACAACAAGTGCTGGAGAGGATGTGGAGAAAGAGGCACACTTATCCACTGTTGGTGGGAATGTCAAATGGTACAACTACAGTGGAAGGCAGTTTGGCAGTTCCTCAGGAAGCTAAGTATAGAATTGCCATATCACCTGGCAATACCATTGCTAGGTATCTACTCAGTGGACATGATGGTATGGACACAAATGGACATTTGCACACCAATGTTTATAGCAGCATTATTTACAATTGCAAAGAGATGGAAACAGCCAAAATGCCCATCAACAGATGAGTGGCTAAATAAGCTGTGACGTATATATATATATATATATATATATATATATATGATGGAACATTATGCAGCTGTAAGACAGAATAAAATTATGAAATATGTAACAACATGGATGAACCTTAAGGACATTATGCTGAGTGAGATTAGCCAGAAACAAAAGGACAAATACTTCATGGTCTCACACATATGATCTAACATTAATGAATGAACTTGGAGAATTTCAGTTAAGAACAGAGGTCATCAGGAGATAGAAACAGGGTTGATATTGGGTAATTGGAGCTGAAGGGATACAGATTATGCAATGGGACTGACTGTAAAAATTCAGAAATGGATAGCACAATACTACCTGATTGTAGCACCATAATGTTAGAACACTGAATGAAGCTAAATGTGAGAAGGATGGAAGGAGGAGGCCAGGGGGCACAAATGAAATCAGAATGAAAGATATATGATAGAGACAGAGATGGTATAATCTAGGAATGCCTAGAGTGACTAAATGTACAAATTTAAAAATGTTTTTGCATGAGGAAGAACAAAGGAATGTCAATGATGCAGGGTGTTGAAAATAGATGGTATTATTTTAAAACTTTAACTTATGTGTGAGACTAAAGCAAAACATGTTTATTTGGTACAAAATTTATATTTTGACTAGTGTATTACCTAATATAACTTATGTGGACAGCTTAATTGAACACCATAAATACATGGAACCTTGAGCAGGGCATGAGATTTTGTAGGTTTGTCCAGAGTGAAACCCCAATAAATTCCAGAGTGATTTGAACAGTGAATAAAAAAGTATTTGAAAGTCCCCTTGGGGGAATGGTGAGAAAGGGGGAAAAATCAACTTCCCCAAGTGGAGAATTCTTGATATTCTCACAAGCAGTGGGGACAACCAAAGCAACAGTTGGAGCCCTCAATCTGAGGATTTGTTCATATGAAACTTAACCCTACAAAGGGTAGGCTAAGCCTACTTAAAATTAGGCCTAAGAGTCACCCCCAGAGGACCTCTTCTGTTGCTCAACATGGCCTCTCTCTCTCTCTCAGCCAACACAAGCAAACTCACTGCCCTCCCCCTCTCTACATGGGACATGACTCCCAGGGGAGTGGACCTTCCTGGCAATGTGGTACAGAAATCCTAGAATGAGCTGGGACTTGGCATAAAGGGACTGAGAAAACCTTCTCAACCAAAAGGGGGAAGAGCAAAATGAGACAAAATAAAGTGCCAATGGCTGAGAGATTCCAAACAGAGTTGAGAGGTTATCCTGGAGGTTATTCTTACACATTATATAGATATCATCTTTTTAGTTAAGGTGTAATGGAGAGGCTGGAGGCAACTGCCTGAAAATGTAGAGCTGTGTTCAATAGCCATGTTTCTTGAAGATGATTGTATAACAATATAGCTTTCACAACGTGATTGTGAAAACCTTGTGTCTGATGCTCCTTTTATCTATCTTATTGACAGGGAAGTAAAACATATGTATTAAAAATAAATTAATAATAGGGAGAGCAAATGTTAAAATAAATTTAGTAGATTGAAATGCTAGTGATCAATGAAAGGGAGGGGTAAGGGATATGGTATGCATGAATATTTTTCTGTTTTCTTATTTCTTTTTCTGAATTGATGCAAATATTCTACAAAATGATCATGACGATGAATATAAAACAATGTGATGATATTGTGAGTTATCGATTATCTATGAAGAATGGAATGATCATATGGTAAGAATGTTTGTGTTCATATGTTGCTATGTTGAATTAAAAAAAAAGTAAAACAGAAAAAAAAAAAAGAGGAACTTTTCATACCTGATAAAGATACCTATAAGAATTTACAGTAAACATCAAAATCTTTAAAAGTGTTTCCTCTAGAATAGGGATAAGAGAAGGATGCCTATATTACCATTTCAATTCAAGCACTGTAGGAGAGGTCCCAGTCAATGCAGTGAGACAAGAAAAATAAAATTTATAAGCACCAGAAACAAAAAAGCAAAACTCATTATCTAGAAACAGTACAATTATACATGTGGAAAATCCAAATAAATTGTGTATTTCAAATATCCAAATGAATACCTTAATAAGACAGTTTTTCAAGTTTAATGAATAAAAAAGTAAAATGTTAAATTAACAGAGAAATAAATACCTAGAAAATGAAATTTTAAAGACACTATAATAACATTTAAAAATTTTAAATGTCTAAAAATAAAGTTGCCAGCAAGAGAACCTAAAAGGAAAAATCAGATTCAATAAAGACCTAAATAAATAAATAAAATAAATCGAAATACTTCATATTCATGGCTTTGAAGAATAAATATTATAAAAATATCCATCTGATATTGTTGGTCATGGTAGCATTTTCATTTTTTTGAAAGACCTTGAGTTGCTTCTAAAATTTTATGGAAATCCAAAGCATCACAAGTGGTAAAAAGAAAGTGGGAGGATTTTCTCTAAGAGATGTCAAGATGCATAATAATGAAAGAGTAATCAAAAGTGTGATATTAGCCCTCCGATTTGTAATTACCTATGTTACAAGTCAAATCTCAAATATGATGACATTTTCTTCCACTCTTCTCTTGCAGTTTGATGGATTTGTCCATTTTACTCCAAACTTTCACCCTATTTTTTTTAACTTACAATAAATTTTGAGTTTTTTAATCACATAGGTTCTTCCTCCTTGATTCTTCTTTTTACAAAATTGACCGGACCTTGACTCTTCTAAACAAATTTCAAAATCAGTTTGTCAAGTAATGTATAAAATACTACCAGGAATTTAATGAAGCTATTCTGAACTCTTAGATTAATTTAGGGATAATTTTGGTAATAAGGCTTCTCATACATGAGGAGAGATAGCTTCATTTATCTCTTATTAATAATAAATTATTATTTTAAATCCTTTAGTAAATTTTCATAATTTTATCCAGAAAGGGAATTCATATATTTTGTTGTCTAGTCCTAGGTACCTTACAGATTTTGTTGCTGTTATACACAATATCCTTATTATCATTACATTTTCTAATTGGGTGTTGATAGAATAAAGTAATACTTTCTTGAACATTATTGCAATAATTCATTAGTAGTTATTAGTTTTTTGTGCAGTTAGTGTCAAACTATGTAATAGTTTTCATATGCTCTTGGTTCTTTTGGTCTGAAAATCATATTGCCTACAAATAACAGCAATTTAATCCATTCCTTTTCAACCATTAAAACAACTTTTGTCCTCAATATAACTACATGGAAAAGAACCTCTCATGCAATTTTGATCATTGATGGTTATATATTTGTCTTTTCTTAATTTTAATGGATAAGCTTTTAATAGTTTGTCATTAATTATATTTTCTATATGTTTTGAATGATCATTTTATGAATTTTAGAAAAATGCCTTGTCCTTCTTGATTTATTAAGAGTTTTTATTGTACCATTGAATTTAATTACATGCTTTTTCCTACATCTGACAACTCACACTTTTTTTAATAATTTGTTAATGCAGTGTAACTTATCACTAATAAATATTTTTTGATGTTGAAATATCCTATTACCAGGAAAAACTCATATAACAATAAAGAATTCATAAAGATATGTTTACAAATGTATAGATGAGTGGGGGGTATGTAAAAGGAATATAACAGTATTCAGAGTGCTAATATTTTATTTAGGATTGTTGCATTTATGTTCATGAGTGAGCTCTGACTACTATTTCCTTCATTATTTTCAACTCCTTTATCTTTTAAATCAAGATCATTCTAGTTTAATAAAACTATCAATGTATATTTCTCATTTTAGTTATCATCTAAAATGAAAATAAGTTATATTATTAAAAATAATAAAAACATGTTTTTAAGTTTTGGGTAAAATGTTTCAACCAAAGAACCTCAAAAATATTATGCTCAGTGAAAACCATAATCGCAAAAGGACAAATATTATCTGATGTCACTTATAAGAGATGTCTAGAAATAGCATATCCACAGAGGAAAAAGTAGATTAGAGGTTATGCAGGGATGGGGGAAGGAGAAGTTTGTGTTTGCTATGGGTATGGAGACTTTGTGAATAAAATTACTGAAAAAAAAAAGTTTCAACTGGCTCCTTTAATAGGGTAAAGACTGATTTTAACAGAAAACAATTATTAGTAGTATTATATTAGTACTTCTATGAAATGTAACAGATATAGAAATAAGTGGATTAAAGCCAAATGTAGACTTTGGTCAAGACAAGATGGTGAAGACCTAGATTGCCCTGCCCCTTTCTATTAAACACAATTATTATAAATTCTGGAAAGAACATGAAAGGCAACCAAAGGAAAACTTGTAAAGATGGAACCAGGACGATGAACTGGTTTGAGACCCCAAGACTAAAGGAATATGGCATCTTACAACACCCATTTGTAGCAGTCTCCAATTAGCCCATTTCCCTTAGGGACTCCT
Organism: Myrmecophaga tridactyla; assembly: GCA_004026745.1. Lineage (NCBI taxonomy): Eukaryota > Metazoa > Chordata > Mammalia > Pilosa > Myrmecophagidae > Myrmecophaga > Myrmecophaga tridactyla. Next base: position 6,452 of record PVIY010006724.1, on the reverse strand, counting down.
TCACGGGGTCCTTGGGAAAAGCCTCTCTTCCCTGTAGATCATAGCTACTGACTACAAGATGTTAATGGCAAATGTAATTTAGCTTACTTCTACTCCCTTACTTATTATATTATGTTTTACATCACTGCTATAACCAGTAGCAATCTCTTTGCCCCTGGTGGCTTTCTGTCAGCTCTTGTACTCCATTTGTTTATCTTAGTCTCTTTACTTGCTATTTTATGTTAAACCACTTATAACACTGCTGGGAACTGTAACATAATACTTACTTAGACTCTTCAAAGAACTTCTTAGAACTGTGTTTATTCTTATGTTAACTGAACAATTTACAATCCTGTTGCAAATTGTAACTTAATGTTTACCCCAGGTTTTGTCAGCCTTCAGGTCTACCCTTATACACTTCTAATTAACTAGTACCAATCAATCAGTATCTGCCAATGTCACTATCTCTACCTCCCTTTGTATAAATCCATAAAAACACTAAACTCTTTTGATTTCGAGAGACAGATTTGAGCATGCTTTGCTCCTGTCTCCTTACAGGTAGTCCTATAATAACCTCTTTCTCTCTTTGAAACCCTGGTACAGAACTGATTCCTGTACACACTAAGCAGGGTCTGCATTTCTACAGCAACACACCCAATAAAAGAAGGCAACCTGTTCTAGTTTGCTAGCTGCTGGAATGCAATATACCAGAATCAGAAAGGCTTTTAAAAAGAGGAATTTGGGGTGGGCCAGGGTGGCTCAGCAGGTAGAGTTCTTGCCTGCCATGCCAGAGACCCGGGTTCGATTCCCGGTGCCTGCCCATGCAAAAAAAAAGGGGAGAGGAATTTAATAAGTTGCTAGTTTAGTTTCTAAGGCCAAGAAAATGTCCAATTAAAACAAGTCTACAGATATGTCCAATCAAAGACATCCAGAGAAAGATACCTTGGTTTAAGAAAGCTGATGATATTCAGGGTTTCTCTCTCATCTGGAAAGGCAGGTGGTGAACACAGTCACAGTTTCTCTCTCGGCTGGAAGGGCACATGGCGAGCAAGGGTAGCCCTGAGACAACAAATTCTTTTAGTTTTTCTTCACCTGAGAATGTGTTTTCTTCCCTTATTTCATGAAAAATAGTTTTACTGGTTGCAATTCTGGCCTCCATGCTTTCACTTTAAAAATCTACCATCATTCAGATTGGCTTTCTCCTGAATTTCTCATTTTTGTCTCAATGCTTTCACAATTTTTTATTTTTCTGTATTTTTTTTAGAAGTTTAATTGTATGTCTTAGTGTAGATTTCTTTGGTTTTATCTTATTTGGAGTTTGCTCAGCTTCTTGAATCTGTACTTTGTGTCTTCTGGGAAATTTTCCGCCATTATTTCTTCAACTTCTATTTCAGTCCCACCCTTTCTTTCTCCTGGGAATTCAGTGATGAATATTAGATATTTTAAATGTCCCATGAGTTCCTGAGGGTTTTTCCATTTATTTTTTAATTTTGATCTGTGCTTAAAGGCTGGCTTCATTAAAGGAAGCTTCTATTCAAATAGAAAGGCAATGAAAAAGAAAGGAATCCTGATGATGAGGTTGGATGAAAGAACAATGGAAATATCAGAAACATAACTGCATACAACAGACTGTTCTCCTCATGAATTTTATAAATCATACTCATGACAAACTAAAATCATATCATCTGATTGATAATGAAGAAAATATTTAATTATCACAAAGCTGAAAAGGGTCTTAAAGTGATTAATATTTGATAAAGTAGACCTCAGTGCAAAAATAATTACTACAAAGAGGGAAATTATGTAATCATAAAAGGAGCAATGTACCAGGTAAATATAACAATCCTAAATGTTTAAAGACCAAACAATTGAGTCTCAAAATTGAGTAAAAACTGATAGAGCCAAAAGCAGAAACAGACAATTTCACAATGATAGCTGGGGACTTCAACAGGTCCTCTCAGCAACTGATAGGGATATTAGCCAGAAAATTAGCGAGAATATAGAAAATCTGAACACAATCAACTAGCAGGATCTACATAATACTCTACCCAGCAACAGTAGAAACACATTTTTTTTTCAAGCACCCATGGAATAGTCACTACAACAAACCATATGCTGATATAAAACAAATTTCAACTTAAAAAAAAATTGAAACCATACAGAGTATATTTTCTGACCATACATAATGGAAGCAAATTAGCAATAACAGAAAGAAAACAGATAAATCATTAAACTATATGGAAATTAATCTGCAAACCTTGCAATAATATTTCTTGAGTCAAAGAGAAGCTCTCAAAGGAATTTTTTTTTTAAATAGAAAGAAATGAATGGAAATAAAGCATGTCATATCAAAATATATGGAATGCATTGAAGCCATGATGACAGGGAAATTTAAATCATTAAAGGTTTACATTAGCAATAAGGAGGTCTCAAATTAATAATTTGTCTTCCTCAGAAAACTATAAAAAAAAGAGAAAAACAAATCCAAAGCAAACAGATAATAGAAAAAATAAATAAAAGCAGAAATTGAGGAAATGAAACACAGGAAAAGTGAGAAAAAGCAATGAAACAAAAAGCTAGTTCTTTCAAAGAGAAAAATGAATAAAACTGATAAATATAGTAAGAATGATAAGAGACAAAGAAAGAGAGATGACAACCAAAAATAGAGCTTAAATATAGACTATCACTACAGATGGTGAAGCCATTAAAGGATAATAAGGGAATCCTAGGAATGACTTTAAGCTCATAAATCTGACAATTTAGAAGAAATGGAACAATGTATCAAAAGCCACAAACTACCAAAACTCAACTAAGAAGATGGTTCTGTAGCCAGTAAAGAAACTGAATATGTAATTTAAAAGCTTTCAAATAAGAAAACTGCTGGCCCAGAAGGTTTCAATAAAGAATTCTGCCAAATACAGAAATAAGAATTAACAGGAATTCTACACAATCTCATCCAGAAAACAGAAAATGTGAAAATACTTACTATGTTATGAAGCCAGAATTACCCTAATAAGAAAAACAATTTAAGACAAAAAAGAAAAACTGTAGACTAATATTTCTCAAGGACTAAGATGTACAATCCTCAATACAATATTAAGAAATTGAATCCAACAATGCACAGATTATACACTATGACCAAATGGGACTTATTCTACTTAAGCAAAGCTGGTTCACATTAGGAAATCAATACAATCCACAATATCAATAGGCTATAGAGAGGAAAAATCACATGATCATATCAACATGCATAAAAATCATCTGAAAAAAATCCAGTGTCTCTTATGACCAAAATCTCATTTACTTAGGAAGAGATGAATTCCCTCAACTTGATGAAGAACAGATGCAAAAAAATCTGCAGGTATTATATTAATGGTGAAAGACTGTATGTTTTCACCCTAAGATCAATAACAAACCAAGGCTGTCCATTTTCATCATTCTTAATTCAAGTTCTAGCCATTGCAATAAAGCAAAGAAAAGAATGGAAAGGAAGAGATAAAATTGTCCCTATTGGTAGATGACATGATTGTCTCCTAAAGTATCAACAAGTTCAGCAAGGTGACAGGATATAAAGATCGATATGCAAAAAATAAATAAATAAATAAAACATTTTTCTATATGTTAACAATAAACATGGATAAGCCAAAATAAAAAACACAATACCATTTACAAATTGACTCACCAGGGTCTTACAACTGAGTAAAGGCAGAGATGGAAAGTGGACAAGCCTAGCTTCTGGGACTAGAAACCAGAAGGCATTGTCTGCCAACACTTTCAGAAAAATGACAGAATAGTATAGGCAGAGTTCACCCCTATCCCATGGAACACCTAGAGAAAAGAAAAGATGACTGGGACAGTGGTTCCAGTTCATGAGTGACCAGAGAGGGATGTCTACATTATACAGGGAGGACCTGGATGAAAAAGTGGAGAAATTATAATTGAGAGGACGAGGTAAGTTTATTCAACAATGATTACACTTGGGGCAGGCTGGCATGCAGAGGCCTGAGTAGGTGTCAAGGGAGTGGTGCACTTTCACACTCCCACCTCCACAGTCAGGAGACAGGAGTCCCTCCCTTCAGGAAGAAGGGAGGATGCAGAGCAGAGCCAAAAAAGACACCTGGCTGGCAGAAAAAACACTCTGGGCCCCACTACCTCAATCCTTTCTCCACAGAAGCCCAGGGCACTCACAGTGTACATGGATGCAGATGTGGAAATGACAGAGCAAGCCATACTGCAGTGCCAGACACTTCTGGGCTGACTGTGGGCAGGGGAAGTTGAAACTTTCAGTCCCACATCCCAACGGCATTCCACGCAGGAGGCTGGGAATCACCAGACCCATTATGCCCATGATGTGTACCATCACTGACAAGGTGCACAGCACCCACCCACCATCCCTACAATTGGTGGCTTTCATTTTGCACAGAGACTTGCTCCCTTGACTGGATTTCCACCTGGTCTGGATCCTGCCCCACAGGTAGCTGCAGTCAGGAAGAGGCAGGCCTGAAGGAAAGAGGTGACCCAAGAGTGGCAACTGTTGGGAAGACAAGGAAAGTATATTCTGGCAAACTACTATTCTCCCCAACTTTTAATAAATCTTTAATTAGAATTGCACCTCCTCCATGAGGACCCGGCCTTGGTTTAATAGAGAATTACTAACAAAGCAAGTGCAAAATAAATCCATCAAGACAAACCAACACAAGCAATTACAAAATTTTAGCCAGGACAACTGAATTTGAAAGCACAAAAGAACAAATGGCAAAAAAAGATGGAAAAAGTTTAATTGGATCTCAGAGAAATGATGAATAAGAAACACACAAATATAAAAAATCACTGGTGTCCCAGGAGAAAAGGGCTAGAAGGATTATTGAGGAGATAATTGGGGAAAACTTCCCAATCCCTAAAAGAAAAACCTATAAATGTGGAAATCACAGAAATCCAATAAAATCCAAACAGAACAAATCCACACAGACCCTCCCCAAGACACATACTAATCAGATTGTCAAATGTTGAAGAGAAGAGAAAGTCCTGAAACAAGCAAGAGAAAAGTGATTCACCACATACAATGGAAGCCATATAAGACTAAGTTCAGACTACTCAGTAGGCACTATGGAGGCAAGAAGGTAGTGGTATGATATAGTTAAGCTTCTGAAAGAGAAAAACTGCCAGCCAAGAATTCTTTATCCAGAAAAGTTTTCCTCTAAAGTGATGGGATTAAAATTTCCACAAAAACAAATACTGAGATAATTTGTTAACAAGAAGCCAGCCTAGCAAGAAATATTGAGGGGAGTTATGTTGGCTGAAAAAAAAATACAGGGGATAGAGGTCTGGAGAGCACAGAAAAGAAGAATATTAGTAAGGTTAACTTATAGGATAAAATAAGAAAGAAGGTAAAAAAAGTAGATCTGACAAATAAAAACTAAAGGATAAGATAGTAAATATAAGAACTGCCTTTACAGTAATAACTTTGAATGCTAATGGACTAAACTCACCAATTAAAAGATACAGATTGGCAGAATGGATTTAAAATATGATGCATCTACTATATGTGGTTTACAAGAGACTCATTTAAGACCCAAGGATAGAAATAGATTGAAAGTGAAAGGATAGAAAAAGATATTCCACACAAGCTGTAACCAAAAGAAAGCAGGGGTTGCTATACTAATAACAGACAAAACAGACTTCAAATGCAGAAAGTCATAAGAGATAAGGAAGGGCACTACATATTAACAAAAGGGCCAATTCACCAAGAAGAAATAATAATCATAAATGTTTATGCACCCAATCAAGGAGCTCCAAAATACATGAGGCAAATATTGGCAAAACCAAAGGGAGCAATAGATGAATCTACAATAATAATGGGAGATTTCAATACACCACACTCTTCTATAGATAGAATAGCCAGACAGAGGATCAATAAGAACATAGAGAACCTATTTCCTTATTTATCAAATCAACACAAACCCAAGCATCTACAAAGTTGATAAATTAACTAGACCTAAAAGACACATATAGATCTTTGTACCCCAAACATCAGGATATACATCCTTCTCTAATACTCATGGAACATTCTCCAGGATAGATGATATACTGAGGTACAGAACAGACTTTAATAAATTTTTTAAAAATTGAAATTATTCAAAGCACTTTCTCTGACCAAAATGGAATGCAGCTGGAAATCAATAACCACCAAAGAACTAGAACTTTCACAAATAGATGGAGATTAAATACTACACTCTTAAACAATCAGTGGGTCAAGAATAAATTGCAAGAGAAATCAGTAAGTGTTCTAGTTTGCTAGCTGCCGGAATGCAACACACCAGAGACGGATTGGCTTTTAATAAAAGGGGATTTATTTTGTTGGTTCTTCAGAGGAAAGGCAGCTAACTTTCCACTGAGGTTCTTTCTTACGTGGAAGGCACAGGATGGTCTCTGCTGGTCTTCTCTCCAGGCCCCTGGGTTCCAACAGCTTTCCC